>CATQJL010000326.1:30911491-31167398 GCA_958299035.1 Cylicocyclus nassatus
AAGCAGTGGTATCAACGCAGAGTACTCAGAAAAGCCACCCGCACAAGCTATGCTTCTTTGCTTTAAGACTTTTGATTTAGAAGGAAACTGTTATCAATTTTGAAGAAAAACTTTTAAATTGAAAAAACCATGCCTTTTTGAGTGTGAAAGAGGTTAAATAGTACCAAATTTGTCTGATTCAAATTCGAAAACAAGTAGGTTGCAAAGTAACATTCGATAGAGCGGAGCAGGCTCTACATAAAGATCACCAAAGATCTTCCTAAGCCGTTCCGGTTCAGCAACCTAATAAAAAACCAAAGGAACCAGAAAGAAACCTGAATTATACTGGAATGATGGCCTTTAGGTCTGATAAGAACAGTAAAAAACAAACAAAAAGTTGTAACAACAAACAAAAAGTTCAAAATTTTAGTTGGAAGGACTTTAGGCCAGGTACTTTCCGAACACATAATAAACACAGGGGGACGAGTGGCGTAGTGATATGAGGCGCCCCTATGGCCACATCGGATCTAGCCTCGATCCCGCCCCTGGGCCATCCAAGCCCTCTTTCCTCCGGGTCCGCTAAATTGGTACCGGAGTAATCTGGGAGAATAAGAGCATGGACTTGGTAATTGGGCGGCCTCCGCAAGTCACTGTAAAAGGCTCGCACACATTCAGTAGCCTCTTCGACTATGAAGTAGAGAGTGCCGGCCATGCCCGCAGACGGTATTGTAGACGCCGTATCTTTCATCATTTGACCTTTAATCTCAAAATCTGAAGAACTATGTTTCTACACCGATTCGCCAATGAACCAGTTGAATGCGCCATAGTTCGATTAAGCTATTCTCTTATCCTCTCTATGTCTATAGCTACGGTAAGAGCATGACGTTTTCTAAATCTCAAATCGAAGCATGAGCTGTTGCAAGAGCTGAGAGATTCGTCCTATGTACAGGGTGTTCGGAAAGTACCTGGCCTAAAGTCCTTCCAACTAAAATTTTGAACTTTTTGTTTGTTGTTACAACTTTTTGTTTGTTTTTTACTGTTCTTATCAGACCTAAAGGCCATCATTCCAGTATAATTCAGGTTTCTTTCTGGTTCCTTTGGTTTTTTATTAGGTTGCTGAACCGGAAATTAATGTCTGATTCAAATTCGAAAACAAGTAGGTTGCAAAGTAACATTCGATAGAGCGGAGCAGGCTCTACATAAAGATCACCAAAGATCTTCCCAAGCCGTAATCCAAACAAAATTTGGAGACAAAAACCAAAATTTTCAGCTACCCTGAGAACCGCATCTCCTTCAAGAAAATCCCTACGGACTTCAGTTTGGTCTTAATATAATAGGCACATAGTAGTACTCAAAAATGTATCCGGTGGATTTTTCCGAAGCTCAAATTTGAGAAATAATGTGGCTCGAAAATGCCAAATGCCGCTACTTTCGGGTTTTTTCGTTTAATAGTTGTTATTTCTCGAAAGAGCACATCAGGGGTAAAATTTTAAGGTTTTACTTAGTGAGGCTTGTAGTATACAATGCATATGTGGGAGGGGCTGGGGCGGAAGTTTCCTTTTGGATCGTCTTTTTTCCCGCTTTCTATATTAGAAAAAAATCCAGTAAAGGCATATTTGAGCACTAATATGTGTCTAATGTGTAATGACAAAGTTAGAGGTCCGTAGAGTTTTTTCTCGCGAAACACGAGCTCTCAGGGGACAAAATCTATTTCGATTTTGGCTTCAAACTTTACATGGAATGCGACTTAGGCGTCCTTGGTGGCCATTTTGTAGAGTTTGATCTGCTCTATCGAATGATACCCTGAGTCTTTTAGTGAAGAACTGCTTGAATTTTTTAGAAGAGGAATTTAGTTTTGGGACAACTCAATAGATACCTTCTCTGAAAAGTGTTTGCGTGAGCAAGTCAGAAATTGTAGGATTTTTATGGACTGTACAATTTTTCTCAATTTTTCGAGCAGTTGAATCTTTTTAGTTTTTCACTTTAAACTCTAGGAGGATTAAACCTAGTGCAAAAGCAAGATCACCACCTTGTAGGGCTTGTTTTGTTCCCTCGAATGGTGCTTTGAAATCTGTAGAATTGAGAAGTGTATGACTTATTGCGGTTCATATTCAAAATGGACATTAATTTCCGGACAACCTAATAGCTTCCCACGCCTCTTTCGTTGAAATGCTTGTTACAATGGAGAGAACATATTTCACAGAGAATTTCGCATATCGTCTGAAAGCCCTTTATTTCTAGTTCCTTATCTATGCTTTCATTTTATAAAGAAGAGTTATTTGAAATACTGTGTTTGAAAGCCAACAGATCCGCTTTCAAAATTTTCTTGTCAAAAATTCCAGCTCCACAATCTTGATATTTTATTTTCAAAAACTTTGTAAGCGTGCAGAAAACGAATGATTGAGAGTCAGAGAGTGATTAAACATACAAAAAATTTCGGACCCAAAAAATGCTGACGCAAATTTGCACGATTGTCTGCTGTAATTTAGCGACATGACTAAAAATTTTGCTCGCAAGCTACTAAAGAGCTTTTGTTATATAAAGAATGTGTGACTGACTTCTTGTTCTGAAAAAGCTGTTACCTTTTCTGGAGTTGAAAAAAAAAAATAGAACAAAACAAACAACACTCTTTGCTCTTTCAGGAAGCTGGAATAATTGGTTACTTTTGAATTTTTTGGAGTTTCTCAAAGCAAAAAGATTTTTCTTTATTAATTCAGGAGTCTTTAGGCTTAGCGAATACATGCAGCAAAAATCGAGTTAGAATTCGCAACTGAGATACTTGAGAAACTCAAAAGTTCTCCTTTCTTTAAACCTTGGCATAATTGATGAATATTACTCAGATTCTTCTTTGCCACGACAGGTTTTTATAGCAACAATTTATTGTGCTGCCTAACGTTGCGGCGGATACGCCGTCCTCAGAGGCCTGTAAGTGAGTCAGTCATCTTCATCAAACGCATTATGCCATCAAACGCTCCGACCAATTCGTACGTTCGATTCGTCCAATGCAACCACAGTCCAGCGTCCAAGCTCGATCAACTTACCAAGACTCCCAGAGAGGAGCACGATGGAGGCTCTTTAGGTTGCCTACAGTGTACGGTAACAAAAAACAGTCCAACTGGTTTGGACATGTTTAAGTAGCTATGGCTATCGGAATCACAATGATAAGAACGGCTTCAGATCATTTGTCACAGACAACTGTTCATTCTTGCTATTTATTTTCGGGTTACGAGCAAGAATGAACGCGGTTTCTAAGACCTTTCGAACAGAGATGTTATCCTCGATTGTTAGCATGCTGCAATTTATTTCAAAGTCTTCGCCGCCGTGATCTTCCCTTCTATGTTTCCCCAATGCGCTCACAAGGCTCTGTCTTTTTTTGCTGGCCAGGTGTTCATTTACACTTACAAAAAGCGGTCGACTGGTCTCGCCGATGTAAATGGCCCGGCATGTTTGACATTCCAACTGGTAAACTACACCACTTTTTGAGCATTCTCCTGGCCTTCCGTTTGTGCACACAACACAGTTTTGCGATGTGCAAACCCTATCGTATAATCGATTTCGAACAAGTTGTTTCTTGATGTTGTTTTGTGGCAAATTTACTAGAACAACATCATTACCAACTGTGCTTGCGTTATACATCGTTTGACTGCGTTGGTCACTCTGTAGGATATGAACGGCGCATAAAGGAACACGTGTTCGACTTGGTTGCTTGTCTTCATGTATGTTCGTTTGGAGGCTTTGGATTGCAGCGAATATCCATTGTTGGAAGCTATGACGCGCGCCATCTCCAAAGACTCAAGTCTCTCGCTTTCTCCGCTGCACACACTGCTGGCTGTCTTAAACATGTTGCGGATAAGAGGTAAGAAAAGAAAGATAAGCCAGTATAGAAGAAAAGTTGCTCAGTCGGCTCAAGATTGAAAACCCTAGCTGCCCCGTCTTCCATGGCCTCGTGAAAACGCACAAGCTCTCGACCGACCCACAAAATGTGTCAGCCGCAACATGCAAAATTAGACCAATCATCAATTGTGTTGGAGGGCCAACAAATAGAATTGCATACTTTCTAAACAAGATTGTCAGCCGACTCTTAGCCCATTGACGACGACGCCTAATTTGCGCGGTGGCGCTGTGGGACGACGCGATTTTGCACAACACTTTCGGCGTGGGGAAGTTTTGTCATTATTTACGAGATGTAAAGTTGTTTTCAAACAACAACAATCACTTTCTTGGACGACGAAGTCCACAGGTTGCAAGAATGCAAAAAATTAGAAGAAATACTAAACTATGAAAAAAATACTATACCTGGAAAGCATATAATTTTGCAAGGGTTGTAGGCCACCGGTGGTCCACATCGTCGTCAATGGTTAACTAAGATACCCGCCCATTCACCGAACACCAATCGCTTTCTTGAGCAATTACGCAATACGCATTTCGATCAAAATTGTGTAATGGAGTTGTTTGATGTGGAGTCATTATACACAAACGTGTCTAATAATGACGCCCTGCAAGCACTTTCTGAGCTCCTCGATACGCATATTGCGAATATGGAAACGTACGGACTCAGTAAAGTGCGCATCATCACTCTTATCAAGGAATGCCTTGGATGTAACATTTTTAAATGTTCGGGCAAGTTTTACGCACAAGTAAGAGGGCTGGCGATGGGGCAAAGACTAGCACCGGTTCTTGCTATCTGCTTTATGAGCAAGATAGAGGATCTGCCGCTATATAGACGATTGTTTCATTGTGACTTCGACTCAGTCCGAGATGGATGAGTGCTTTAAGATCCTCAATGAACAACCGCAGTACATTAGCTTAACTAGAGAGAGACCACACGATGACTGGTTACCCTACCTTAACACACAGGTGATGACGGCAAACAGCGCTGTACACATTAAATGGTATCGGAAAGAGAGCAGCAAGAACATCATCTTGCACGCCACTTCCGCTCACACAACTGCCGTAAAACGTGCGGTTATCCGCCTAGAGTTTTCAGTCTTGGGCCGACTGAGGAACTTTTCTTCTATACCGGCTTATCTTTCTTTTTTACCTCTTATCCGCAACATATTTAAGACACCCAGCAGAGTGTGCAGCGGAGAAAGCGAGAGACTTGAGTCTTTGGAGATGGCACGCGTCATAGCTTCCAACAATGGATACTCGCTGCAATCCAAAGCCTCCAAACGAACATACATGAAGACAAGCATCAATTCGAACACGTGTTCCTTTATGCGCCGTTCATATCCGACAGAGTGACCAACGCAGTCAAACGATGTATAACGCAAGCACAGTTGGTAATGATGTTGTTCTAGTAAATTTGCCACAAAACAACATCAAGAAACAACTGGTTCGAAATCGATTATACGATAGGGCTTGCACATCGCAAAACTGTGTTGTGTGCACAAACGGAAGGCCAGGAGAATGCTCAAAAAGTGGTGTAGTTTACCAGTTGGAATGTTAAACATGCCGGGCCATTTACATCGGCGAGACCGGTCGACCGCTTTTTGTAAGTGTAAATGAACACCTGGCCAGCAAAAGAAGACAGAGCGTGAGCGCATTGGGGAAACATAGAAGGGAAGATCACGGCGGCGAAGACTTTGAAATAAATTGCAGCATACTAACAATCGAGGATAACATCTCTGTTCGAAAGGTGTTAGAAACCGCGTTCATTCTTGCTCGTAACCCGAAAATGAATAGCAAGAATGAACAGTTGTCTGTGACAAATGATCTGAAGCCGTTCTTATCATTGTGATTCCGATAGCCATGGCTACTTAAACATGTCCAAACCAGTTGGACTGTTTTTTGTTACCGTACACTGTAGGCAACCTAAAGAGCCTCCATCGTGCTCCTCTCTGGGAGTCTTGGTAAGTTGATCGAGCTTGGACGCTGGACTGCGGTTGCATTGGACGAATCGGTACGAATTGGTCGAAGCGTTTGATGGCATAATGCGTTTGATGAAGATGACTGACTCACTTTCAGGCCTCTGAGGACGGCGTTTCCGCCAAAACGTTGGGCAACACAATAAATTGTTGCTATAAAAACTTGTCGTGGCAAAGAAGAAACTGAGTAATACTTGAGAAACTTTTCAAACACTATGTACGTTGATTTATGCCAGCACTCTCTGTTCAAATTTCGAAAATCGCAGTCATTTGTTGGAGATCAGTTAAACCCATGCCCTTCTACTTAAGCCAAAGCAAACACCACATTGACCTTAACTAAATGGTGCCACAACTTGGCTTACTACTCTCCTCTACCCATCTCGGTCCAACTACATCTTGTCCATTCTCATAACGCTGTTGAATTGGATGCTGTTACTTGAATGTTCCGTATCTTTGTTTCAAGTATAGCCAATATTCGCATACTATCCTTATGTCAATTGATTGCCTTGCTTATATCCTACGTTCCAATGTCAGTCTTTTCTCGAGGAAGTTTCCTTCTCTCAAACACAGTTTGATTTGCGGCGTCTAGATGGTTTCTTTGTTTAAGTTGTTGCATGTAAATTTGCTTCACATTCGAACCGTAGGTGTCTGGTACAGAGGATTTTGATCTGCCAATTCATATCAATCTTGTATTTGCATCAGGATTCTGCTTCGACCTTGGCTCAGTTATTCTTTGCCCAGTTCTCTTTTGTGCATGCCAAGTGGCAAGATTCTCTAGTGTTTCTAAAGTCTATGTAGCGGCGACATCGGCTTATAGTTCACAATTGTTTGTAACTTTCCAGGTTTAATGTCTTTCACCGATCTATAGATGCCATTTTGTAGAGCTCGCTTCAACTTAGATCTAAGGTTTGAAGCGAGTCACCGATTCCTCCTCATTACTGTACGAGTACGGTAAGGATTGTTGGCAATATCCTATCATTGAGATAAGGTACAATGAAAAGAAGTCCCAAAAGGATGTGGGAAATTGTGTAGTAGGGTTTTCACGCATGCTAATTTTATTGACAATTTTTACAAGTATTCTGATAAGAAAGAATACCAACATCAGTCGGCGATTGAAGATGGGATGTTTATTACCAACTTTTTATTATCAATCCGCGTCTTTGAACGCTGGTTCCAAATCTGCTTTCCTTTTTTTGCGGAGTAGGTTTCCGAAAGAAGTTATGAGCGTTTAAGTCCAAAATTGCCAAGCATTGAGTGGCTTAAAATCAACGCAGAGCTCCAAAACAATACCTATGCGATTTCCACCGGCTTTGTTCCATCCTTGCAAGCAATATACTCGATACAAAATTGATTTTCCACTTTCCGGTGTTTTAGTATAGCTTTTCGCCAATTTTGGGCTACCTAAACATTGGCAAATTTGGACATTCAAACGCTCATAGCTTTTTTCGAAAACTTGTTCCGCAAGAAAGCAGATTTGGAATCAGCGCTTAAAGTCGCGTATACTTATATGCATCTCGTCTTCAGTCGCCGACTAGTGTTGGTATCCTTCCCTTGTGAGCTTTTTTGAGGGCGTAATCACATGTTTAGAGGCATTGGAAAAGCAGTTGTTACGGTTTACCTCGAATAACTTATGAAAAAACATGGCGCTGAAATCAAACTTCGTATTTGAAATCAGCAACTTTGTTCAGCCTAGTAGAAAGGTTTCGGCTTGTTTGGCTTCCTGAGGCAAATTGCGTCCCTTAATGTCTTAGACCCTCCTACCGTAATCCCACACTAACGAAACTAATGAACTGGGTTGAGACTCGCTCCATATTGTGAATTTGAGTAGAATCCAGTTCCAGAATGGTACCTAATGATAGGCGAAAGACACTGAATATGTCGGCCAGTTACTTTACCTCTTTCCTGGCCATCAAAGGAAGCGTCCTTAGCAATGTCTCAGTATTACACCACATTCGTTTGATTGTACATTGCTGTATTGAACACTGTAGGCCATCCTCTTTGTTCACTGATTTAGCTGATTTACAAAGTGACCGTAGCTGACTTTTGCTAGGGCGTCGTACCCAGGTCTTCTGTTGTTGGTGTCAGATATCTGCGGCTTAGCTACTTTGTGAATTCTTGAGATGATGGGACATTGAAATTTGCAGAGAATAAAGTTGGTTTGAAATGTGAGAATAGGGTCAAAAGACCTTGGAAATGACATCAATAGCTCGGTATTATTCTTGAATATCCGTAAAACCTAAATTATGAAAACATTTGTGACTCATTAACTTTATAAACTCTGTGAATTCTTTGAAACTTTAGCATAACCAATGTTTTGTGACACGCAAGCTAAAATTCTTCGTCTTTTCTCTGGCATTCCGTTATTCGTCAAAACACGTTTTTTTATAGCGTAGCTTTTTGTACCAAATCTCCCATAGAACTCACATCCTTAGGCAAAACATCTACCGTGTGGTCTATCAAGTTTAAGTACCTCATTTTTGATACTAGTAAGCATCATAAGTGCCTACTATGCATTCACAAGCTTCCATGATGCCAAATGAAATCAGTTTGCGCCCACACATAATTGGAAATCAACGATTCGGTCCATGTTCGTTCTTTATTGCAATCTGTTAGGTTGTGTAAGAAATTCTGTTTCCATTTTTTTGTACCAATAATATTTACCTTATTTATAATAAAGTGTATATGCTAAGAGTTCCAAAACTGCTCTGCAAGTTCATATGCGTCATCCCCAAATTAGGAGGAACTGAAAAAGATTTTTTGGCATAGAGAGAAAATCCGAGGAGGCAAAACATTCGACATCTTTTTTCTCTCCAAATTTTCCGTTTTTCAACGCAGTTTTTATTTAACAAGCTTAACAACGAACAGAACAATAAACTGGACCCTTATGTTTGTATTGTCACTATTAATTTTTCAGTAATTAACTTATGAATTTGAAGATTTTATAGCCAAAGACCATTCCTTCTGCCTTTTCTGGATTATTCGTGCACCGTCATTTCTCAGGACCACCTTCAGAATTCCATAGTCGACATTGAAGAGAGGTTATGAAGGAAACTTTTTTTTGGTTTACAGAAATTTTTTTTTTGAATTTTTCAGCGCTCCCGAGCCGCTGCAGAAGCTATAGCATACTTTCCATATGCTCAACAGACTTTTCGAACTGTTGTAAGCATTCTGGCTTAAATGGGCCTTGATGTAAAGTAGTTGTCGAAAGTGAATTTTTTCTTTTTTTCAATATCAATGCTGAGAAACATTTCGAATTCTTCTGATCTAGGGAACTGATGAAGAGACTGGTGGACCGGCTTTATAGCTTTCAATTTTTGCAAAACATGTAGCCTTCAAATTTTGCAAAACATCGTACAAAATATTTTGAAAAATTCGAAAGAAGAAATGGGACAGAGCTTTTTACACAACGTTAAATATCCAAAGTACTAGCCTTCTTTGTTGACCCTCAAATGAACGATTCATGTTCATATAATAGTTACCAGTACTAGTTTACTGTACTCTCACCTGTTTGAGCTGGTGCACTCCACCAGTTGCTACATCCTCCTGTTGCCGAACTTCTACCGGAACCCACTGCCCAGTTTCATTCAGTTCTCGAAACTCGGTCCACAACTCCAAGCGCCGCGAAACCTCCGACCACCTCGCCTGAACGCCCACCAATTATTCCTGGATGACAGAGGGCTTCTTGACGAAATTTACCTGCAATGATTTGTTTTTCTCTTCTGCATCTATTAGGTCATCCCAAAAGTTTTTTCGTATTCGTACCTTCAAAATGATACTTCTCAAAAACTAAGGCATCTAGAAGGATGCAATTTTGTGGGAGTATTCTTGAGTGAGTAAGCTATATAATGACACATTTGCGAAGAACATAGACTCATTGTAGGCCAAGTTAGAAATTGAGCCCTTTATTTTTTTTCTCGATTTCTAGCCGCCAGAAAAATGCAGCAAGTGTATCTATAAATGTCTGATGGGGAATGTATATGCGTGAGCAAGTGGGAACTTTACAGAATGTTTCTGGACTAAAATACGATAATTTTTGTTTTTTCGGAATTTTGGATTTTGTTCCATTTTGTCTTGAAACTCGATGCGGATCAAGCCTAATACGAAATTTCGAAAGCCATATTGTAGCTTGCTTTAATCTTTCGAATGGTACTCCGCTTCTCATCAGAAGTCTAAGAAGACCAGACTTATGCTGGTGAAAAGCCTGATACGAAAAAACTTTTAAGATGACCTAATAGTATAGGTTCAGCAGTGTCAGCAAGACCCTTGCGATGTCCCCATACTTCAATGGACAAAGCATCGTCTTGTACGTACTCCAAAAACTCCTCGGTCACCACGACTTTGAAGTGCTACAACGTTTGTGGTGAATTTGATTTACTCAGTATCAGTCATGAGTACTATTCGTACTTTTTCGTGATCGACGAAGGTCGATGCTTGCAGGAGGAGTGAGCGCTTACCCGCCAAGTAATTACTTTTCCGAGTAAACTTTCAGCCTTTCCATCCCTTCACCGTAATCGGGCGATTGCACTCCTTCAGTATCGCAGTTTGGTACCCTAGAAAATTTACATTTATCGCAGTTTGGTACTCTGGAAAAATTACATTGTTTACACATTAATATGAGAAATTAGGCCGAATTTAGTTCCTTGTTAGGCGAAAAATCAACCTTCACACAAACCTATAAATCTGCACATGAAGACGTCCAACAACTTCGCCCTGATGTGAAATTATTGGCACCTGAAAGAGTTGAATTCAAAAGAAGCTAAGAAATGACGACATTTCCCGACCTGATAATCAAGCTACAAATCGTGGAACAAAACCTCCAAGAACACGTTGGCCACCCCAGTCAGATTGACGCCTGTCATCACTTGTTACATCTAGAGCCCTACTACTCACACCCTTTTCTACTAATCGTTACCTAACCAAGCCGGCCATACGTCGTCCGCTCGCAGAGCTGAAGCGTAGCGCAGCTTCCAGCTTTGCGAGCGAGACGACGGATGGAGCTGTTGTACGACGACGTCCTCGCGACGATCCCGAAGGATTGGTCTTCAACTTTGCTAAGGGGAAACGGGGAGACGTTCTGCGGAGAAAGTGATATCTGTCTTCAGCACGTAGGATAACCCTTGTACATGAAGTTTGAGCAAGCTCTACGACAAAAAAAAGTTTTGAGGCCCGGATAGCCGAATAGCACCAAACTAATATTGTGTTCGTAATCAGCATGCTCGATTACCCCTGTGCAAACTCCCAGCCCCTCAGGTCAAACTTTACAAAAAAATCGATAAAATCGATAAAAGTAATCGGTGATTTTCAAAACTAATACTGTATTCGGAATCTCTACGCTCATTTACCCCCTGTGCCAACTCCCAGCCCCGTAGGTGAACTCTGCAATAAAATCGATAAAAATCGATAAAATCGATGTCGACTGATGACGAAAAGTAGCCTATGACACCCGCCGGGGCCCGAAGTGTATGTGTGCCAAGTTTAGTCCGGATCGATTCAATGGAAATGGAATTTTCTATTCGAAATATACGTTCAGACAGACAAAC
This sequence comes from Cylicocyclus nassatus, assembly GCA_958299035.1. NCBI lineage: Eukaryota > Metazoa > Nematoda > Chromadorea > Rhabditida > Strongylidae > Cylicocyclus > Cylicocyclus nassatus. The sequence continues at coordinate 30,922,878 of CATQJL010000326.1, forward strand.
ATACAGACAGACAGACATACAGATAGACAAACAGAAATTCAGCTTTATGCAGGGTGTCCCAAAATATGTATCTCTTCCCAAACAGTCTTTTGCCTTGCTTCACATACCGTTTTGTAGAGCTGGCTTCAACTTAGATTTGCAGTAAGGAACGAATCACCCATCTCTCTAGAATACTGTAGGATTACGGTAGAAACTTCAAAGAGGGTTTCGAGCCATGTAAGGCCATATTTTGCCTCAGAAAGGGAACAAAAAGCCTGAAAACTTCTACACTAGGCGAATAAGAGTTGTTGATTATAACTGTAAAGTTCCCAATTTATTATGATGCTTCATTGAAGAGTTATGCCGGGTAAGAATTAGCGGCCATTTTTTCAATGTTCCTAAAAAATGCGGTTACACCGTTTAGAAAGCTTCGCAATCTTGTGAATAGTTGAATATTGAACTCAGCGTCCATAAGAACCCTACCACACAAGTTTTCACATTTTTTTTGAAAGAATTCTGAAACGGCAGCTTTTTCCACATTGACACCATATGTTTCAAGTTTCTACCGTAATCCTACAGTAATGAAGATAAATGGGTGATTCGCTCTATACTGCAAATCTAAGTTGAAGCCAGCTCTACAAAACGGTGTCTGAAGTAAGGCAAAAGACTTTTTGGGAAGAGAGATATTAACGATCAAACAGTGCATACATACTTTTGGGACACCCCATAAGATAATCTAATTCAGATCTGTAATTATTTATGAAGGCACATGGGTCGCTCATACTCCATTCAACGCAGCAAACTCCTTGCCTTCTTTGTAAGGTCATTGTAAATATTCTTTAAGAAGGAGCGCTGTGTTATCCGATCACACGAATTTGTAAAAATGAGGGAGACTACTATGAATGTCATGGACATTTTTTATGCGAATAATAAATTCTGGTTTCCTTCCTTTCATCTGCTTCAAATCTCCATCATTTGCTAAAATTGATATAATCTCAGATGAGCGGCGCTTCGTTATTCATGTTTTTCTCTAGGGGCAAATTCTCAACTTAACTTTAGAGAGCCCCCTGCCAAAGAATTTCTCTTTGATGATTAAGGAAATTATTTTTTCCTCATTTTTTTCTCCAAAGGCTTCTGTTCCCAAATGCGTGGGAGGTAACATAGGTAAGCACTCATTATGAGGACTATGGGTACCATCTCCAGTAAGATTTTTTTCTATTTCTAAAAATGGTCAGTACGGCGTATCATTTGACAGTATGTGTGAGACAGATAATCTACGACAACGTTTAGGGAAAATTGCCTGCAATCGAAAACGCTGAAAACATTTTGTTACTGTCAAATGCATAGCTGTTTTTGTTTGAACAACGCTGCTTTATATAGGATGTCATGCGATTTTCTACAAGTCAACGTTTGTAACCTGTTTATGTTTACTATTTTGCATTTACCAGTGAACATGGATTATTTATTCATATTTTATTCAATCGCTTGTTTGTCTAGCATGATCTATCATGAAGTTCCTTATAGAGAAGGGCATAGTGGTCTTTATTTCGCTGAACCAACATTTTTTTGAACCCAGTTTTTTACATTTCTTCACTATAGTATTTGATAATCATTAAAAACAAGCTAAAAATATGTAAAATACGTGAAGCTAGAATGTTTCTAGTGACGGATTCAGTCCAGTAAATTGCCAATTTCCCTTCAGAAGCATCCTTATTTTCAGTGTCCTTATCCCTGTTGTGAATTACATAAGCATAAATTTTTCACCATTTTCAAAGATCGCAAGTGAATAACTTCATATCGTTCGTTCGCTTTCACTAGAGTGGGCGGACCACTGCAGACATGACATGACATGTAATTGGCCGATAAACCTCCATCCTAGAGCATTGTTTTTTGTACTCTCTAGCCATCCAAAGCCGCCGCGCGTGTACGTAGACAGTGCTCCGCCCACTCTAGCGAAAGCGAGCAAACGATAATAACTTTCGGAGGCTTTGTTGACGACGCCTTGCTTTTCGAGGATGAGTAAAAGTAGAGAAAATTCCATATTTACAATTCATCAGTCGGAATTATAAGCTATGAAAATAAATGGTTTCTTTTTGCAAGCATGTGCCGAAACTATTGAACGAGACTTTACGAACCGCAGCCAACCTGTAGTGGCAGTCGGGCTGAGGTCCGGTCCAGGGGGATCGAACCATGATCTTAATGATTAGAACATCGCCCCAAACCGCTACGCCACTGGTCCACTGGAACCACCACGTCATGCGGATATTTTAGGTTGTTTATTTGATCAGAAAATATCTCGGTGCACATCACTCATTAGACTGTCCTCACTTGCAGATTTCCTGATTTCAGCTCTCTGATTAAATCAAACGTTTTCTCCTGACAAAATCGCCGAGGATCCATCAACTCAGTACAAGGACTCTAATCCTTTCCTGCAAGACTATTTGTCTTAGGATCATATAGTTCTGCCATTGCAGATTTTCATCGCTCCTGGACTGGTAACGGTCATCTACAGCTGTTAAAATATTCTTTTTCAAAATGTGCAAATCTTGTGACAAAGTGGTTATTTAGAGGAAAGGAATGTTCTATTTCAAGCAAAATACATCACATAATGCTGTATTCGTTAAAACACGCTTTGCGGTGCATCAAATGTCAGCAACCTGATATTGGCCTTTTTCTCCCCATTGTAAGCACCACACAGTATTATCATGTATATGCTATATCTATTTTTCAAAGCAAATTCTTTGGCACATGCAATTTTGCTCGCCAGAAATCGTTATCCCTCTCTATGCGCTCGTGTTTCGCCTGTGAATTTCCCACTTGCAAGCGAGATATACTTATGCTTTCCAGATTTCTCTACCCACACATTCCTCTGTCCCTTCCCTTTGTTTTAAGCGCTTATAAAGTAATGCTGATTGATAGTTTTCTCTAAAGTTGACTATATCTAGAGAGGAGTTTCGCCAACGAACGTTTTTTTCACGAACTCTCACGAAATTGTTCTGTTCCAATCGTATCGCAGGCCGGCTCAGCTGTTCATGGAGCTAATTATCTAGCGACACTCTCCATAAACTCTCCATTGCTTAGCATATACATTCGCTCCGTATTTCATATCGCCTTCATCATGCAGCCAGCTCCAAATTGTTTTCAATGCTCACGACTGAAATTTAGCTTCTCATTCGGTAATAAATTTTCCGAGTCTCACTATAGGGTAGTTCTTAGAGAAATACCGAATAGAATGAGTTAAGAACCATTCATTGATTCCCAAGCAGTCAACATGTGCTCTGTGGGTTTTAAAAGATTTTATCAAAATTTTTCATTCTCTTGCGCTCTATCTCAGGCGGGCTTGATATTTTTTATGAGATGTACTTTTCAAAAGTACTTTTATTCTATAGAATTCCGGGATGTACTTGCTGCAGACGTCACATTTTTCTTTCATCTAATTGGAGCTCATTCCAAACACCATCGGGTCTTCCTTGAATTCTCTTCTCCTACCAATGCAAAAATTAATTTGTAGAAATGTGTTTTATTGTATTTTCTTTATCAGATGTTTCCTACCGACTTCGCAGATGTATCCATAACGGATTATGCAGTATTGAATTTTTCTTATCCCTTCTATCTGGCATGGGTAATGAACACTTTTCAGATCGTGTGCATATATAGAAGTTTCTTTTTTCAAGTTTCTCGAATTTACTGTAAGTTTAAAAAGCTAAAAAAGTATAAAATGTGGCCGCTACAGTTAGCCATAAATCCGCGTCAAATCCTGGCTGCAAAAATTGAAGAGCACAGGTTCAGTGATTCGGTCTATTAAAGTAAAAGCTTTTAAAAATTTCTACGAAGCTGTTTCAGTACTAAAAACCAGAATCTGCCAATTTTTTGCTGCATAGTTTAACTCTAGATTAGATAAAGGGGCTATGGATAACCATAGCCATGAAGTGAAGACTTGTGTGTGATCGTGCAAGTCTCTTCCAAATCAGTGTTTTTCTCGAATTTTTCATACTCGAGTCGAGTTCTATCAGCTTCTAGTTTTAATCAATATAGAAAATCCTGCTTCCCTAAATCAAAAAATCCGATGACTGGATAACGTAAGTTTGCAGGGACAGCAAACATTGGCATCAGTCGTTACGCAATTGTAAACAAATGCGCACATAGCGCAAATCCACAAGGTGACCGCTTCATTGTTTGAACGCACTTAGTCATTTTGAATCACTCTATCTGCCATGTATCTTGCTCACTCTGCTATTTATGCGAATCTAAAGAATTGCGAAGCATCTGAGAGATTTGAACATGCTGCCAAAATTTTATTAGTTTGCCACTATCGTTGCGATGTTTTCTATCGCATCCGCATTATAATTTTGCTCTTTCGAACCAGAGAGTGGCTGTTTCATGCTGTGTTCTAGGTTATATCACTCTCCATTTCTACTTGTTACATGTTACATTTCGTTTTTCAAAGCATGCCATTTTGAAAATTTGATGAAAAAATCGTACTCTTTTTCCTTCCGGCACCATTTCGTCATTAACACATTGACGACTGCCGACTGCTTGACACACATGGTGCGTCAAGCAATGACTACCGCGTGGGACCGCTTGACACACCATGTGTGTCAAGGCTTAAATTTTGTTAAAGTGACTACTATCTTGGGATAAACTCACTCCACCAGCCTTCTTTTGCACTGAATATAAAGATGACCCCTACCTTCTTGTCAGCTTTTCAGATCTATTGTAAGTGTACTGTAGATGGCAGTATGCGTAATTATAATTGAAAAATGTGGGCTGGTCCGTGAAAGGCCTTGGTCCCAGAGTTCAGACAACTAAAAATCTGCATGGTCGTCAGTGTGTTAACGAAATCTAAATAAACACAGTTTACCATCTGATTCTCATTGGTTTGCTCTTTCCTTTGGTACCATACATCTTATATATAAAGCTGAATGTCTGTTTGTATGTATGTCTGTATGTCTGTCTGTATGTCTGTATGCCTGTGTGTACGTATGTTCCGAATAGAAAATTCCATTTCTGAACCGATCCGGACCAAACTTGGCACACATACACTACGGGCCCCGGCGGGTGTCATAGGCTACTTTTCGTCATCGATCGATATCGATTTTATCGATTTTTATCGATTTTTTTGCTGAGTTCACCTACGGGGCTGGGAGTTGGCACAGGGGGGTAATCGAGCATGGGGATTCCGAATACAATATTGGTTTTCAGGATTATCGATTACTTTTATCGATTTTATCGATTTTTTTGCAAAGTTTGAGCTACGGGGCTGGGAGTTCGCACAGGGGGGTAATCGAGCATGGGGATTCCGAATACAATATTGGTTTTCGGGATCGATTACACTCCTGTGCCAAATTCCAGCCCCCTAGCTCAAATTTTCAAAAAATCGATAAAATCGAAAAAGTAATGGACGATCCTGAAAACTAATATTGTGTTCGTAATCTGCATGCTCGATTACCCCCCCTGTGCAAACTCCCAGCCCCGCAGGTCGAACTTTACAAAAAAATCGATAAAATCGATAAAAGTAATGGACGATCCTGAAAACTAATGTTGTATTCGGAATCCCCATGCTCACTTCCCCCCCTGTGCCAACTCCTAGCCCTGTAGGTGAACTCTGCAAAAAAATCGATAAAAATCGGTAAAATCGACATCCATTGATAACGAAAAGTGGACTGTGACACCCGCCGGGGCCCGAAGTGTATGTGTGCCAAGTTTGGTCCGGATACGGCGGAGCCGGGTAAGCCAGCTAGTTCATACATAAACTAGTCTGTAATACATGCAAAAACCCTTTGAAAAACCTCCGAACTTATTTTTTAGCCAACCTAATCTGTTTTTAACGTATTTTGAAGGAATTTTTTCAACACCGAATTACAACGAGGGCTGATTTTCCTCATAGCTCTCAAGAGCTCATTGAGAAATCAAGACTTCATTTTTCTCCAGATTCACTGGTTCGTTGCTGAGCCTCATTTAAGAGGCATGTACTCGCAGCTGCTTTGAGCGACTCTTCTTTATAAACCAAAAGCAGCAAATGACGAGTTCTTTACCGGTTCACTGACAAGGAAAGGATGTTTGGTCGAAGTGAGCTTTCAAGATAGGAGGTGTACTATTTTGGGCATAAATCGCTGATTCGAAATCTGTCTTCCATATCTGCGGAGCGTTCATAAGCGAGGAGCTATGGGTGTTTACTGGAGCAAAAAAGTTGGCGAATTCTAGGATGAAATCAGTTGCTAGAATTTTTCCTACTGCTCAAATAAAACAGCGAAGTGTGGCTGTATCTTATTCAAGATATTTCTTGCATAAAATGCTCTGATAATTCTTACTGTTCCATTCAAGCGCTACGGAAAGGGCCACAACTATTTTTACTTTACTTCACCTTAAATTTCTTGCTCCACTAGACGCTCATAACCCCTCGTGCAGTACTGCTCCGCAGATAAGAATGACAGTTTGGAATCAGATTTTATGTATTTTACAAGGCACACACCCTTCTCAAAAGGCCCTTCGATTAACCATCCTTCTCTTGTGAGCAGTTTTTGTGTGTTTGTTTCCTTAGCTTGCAAAAAGGTTACTTTCTTTTGAAGTTAAGGTTAATTCTTAAATGACCTTGCCCAGAGTCGATTGTTAGGAAAACGCCGTATGTAATACTTAGGTTACTCTAAATATTACGGTATTCAAAAATCGATAAATCGATAGCGCCGCTAAGTGATTTTTGGTGAAAAAGCTTAGTGACATGCGCCCCACCCCAAAGTTCATGTGTGCAAAGTTTCATCCAGACTCCTTGATTCTTTGTACCCTTTCAGGCCGGTCATAAAAAAATGCTTATCCAAATATTATATAGGTATTGATATTCACTGACTATCCTTGAAACCTCTTTGCCTTTCCGATAATTAAATTGACTTAATCTGCGCATTTAGCGAGATGGTTTGCCTCGATATGTGGGTGTCTCTTTTTGAGTGAAATACTCCATGCGTATCCATCATAGCACAATTCCATAGTCGTTGGTCATTTTTCATTTTCTGTCAAGTATGGACATCAATATTATAAATGACATGGCGGACGGCTTGTCAAATTCGAGCAAACATGTCTGTTCGTAAGGCGAAAGCTATTCTTGGGGATAAGAGACGAAGATGCCGAGGTGACAAGCTATCTAATGTGACATGAATCGTATCCCGAGTGACATGCAGGGTTTCATCCGATGCAACTCACGCCTATGGCTTACTTTTTAGTGCTGATTACCGTAACCTTGCGTTGGAGTTTTTTTGTTTTTGATGAGACAGCTTATATCTTGCGATGAATGCTGGCAGCGCTCCAGTAATCATTATAATGACGCAAAGAAAGACATCTTTCTATCCAGCTGCTGTAAGCTGTCTAATAAAACATGAAAAAATCGCCTAGCGAGTGGGTGTGTTTCTTAGGAATATCTTGGCCACGTGCCAGGATCTTTCGAATAGGTTGTATAGTACAGCGCGAGGTAGGAGGAGTGCTATAAAATTCCATTAGGGCGCCAAAATTGAGGGTCCATCCCAGGCTGTCAATTGCTACTCTCAGTGCAACTCCATAAGCTAAACTTCTAGGTAAACATAGTTTTGTATGCACGTAAGATTTGAAATATTTGGGGAGCGACTTTTTGCGCAAAGTACACATTTTCTCTTCATTTTTTCTACCAGAATTTTTTTTTGTGCAATTTTCAAACTTTTAGAAATTTTTATGAAAAGCAGTTAAAGAAGACATTAATTGTAATAATCATCTCTGACTTGATTCCCCATAGATCAAATGTTCTGTGACATGTATTCATTTACAATTGACCCAAATGGTGCTTCAAGATACAAAATGTTGTAAGCTTATAATAGGTTGAAACATTACACTAAAACTAAATTTTTGAAATTCATATTCCTCTCCAGCTTCAACAAAATTGTTTGATTTGATACATAATTCTTGTTGCCATATCGCCACTATAGCAAATGAACTGAAAAAAAAACTCAAAAAATGGTGTTTTCAGTGTTCATAGCTATTAATGTTGCAACGTCTACTAAAATCTAAATTCAATTCTACTTTTGGTTTTATGACTGCTTTTTCTATCCGAGAAAATTCTGTGCCGATCGAAAGCTCCTGAGATTGTTTATGATTTTCAGGTTTTCTGTTAGGGTGTCCCAGAATTTTTTACCGATTTTATTACAACCGTCGTGTTTTTGTATATTTCCGTGGCTTCAGTAATCATTCGACAGGGCAAAGCAAGCTCTTCAAGATGGCTATTGAAGTTCTGTTCAAATCTTATTCCACATGAAATTTGATGGCAGTCAAAAACGAATTTTTCCGTCAAAAATCGTGTCTCCGCAGCAAATCGCAAAAATTCCTCGTTTATCCTAGCATATGCTTGACACATCGAACATTCAACCGTATAATTTTCGTAGTTTTTTTTCGCGGCTAGAAATAAAGAAAAAATGTATGGGGTGAAATAGCAAACTCCAACCTGGTTCTGAGCTCCTCCCAAGCGTGATCATAGAGCTCATACATACAGAAGTTCGACCATGTTTTTTGTAGACTTTATAGGTGCCCCAGTTTCCGAATGCTGATGTTTAGGGTAAAAACGGCTAAAAAAAAATTGTGGGACACCCTAATAATTCAGCTTTTTGATAAATCAAATAAAATTTTATTTTGATGAGGTATAGCACCCATGTTACAAAGAGTTGGTTTGATTTGAAAAAATTATTTGTGAATTTTTGAAACAACTTTCAGTTTTCTTAGTTAAGGGTCTGCAAAACCTAGTAAATCAAAGCTGCATATTTGTACAGCTTCACAAAGAGATTGTTCAATCACGCTCTACTGATTATGAGTGCAAAAATCTCACTTGGCCTGAATCCGTTAATAGAATTCCAACCTTGAAGCTTTTGCTCATTGAAAATCGCTTGCATCGTACTGCTGTTTTACCTCCAATAAAAAAACAGAAACTGCTCCCGTAGGCCTACCGCAGTAACCTATGTCTGTGATTGTCAAAAATAAAAATCTGTAGCATACGTAAGCTAGGACGTTCACAGAAGCCTACGAAGCCATGTAGAAAAAAAACATTGCCCTTAGGCATTAAGCCGCAGTATTTGCACAGGCTAGAGCTTCCCGGACGATAGCAGCTTCCACCCACCATATCTGTTTGTCATAGCGCATTGTTACTCGGCTCGGATTGCTGTCGGCTCAAGTGCACGGCGATAGGGTATTTCAGGAATTATTGGAGGTCTTACGAAATGGGAACAAGAATAAATTTCTGCAAGGCTCGATTGAATCTTCTTGTTTCGTAGCATCGTGTTTTCTCAACTTCACATTAGCTTATGTGTCGCACAACCACGAATCGGGCAATTGCCTTCATTTGCGCCAAACGTATGATTATCCTACAAATCACATTCGATGAGCATTGACGCAAGTCCATCTCTTTGCGCATATTTCACCTCTTCGTATACAGCGGCAAATGCCGAGACTACTAGCCGGATGTCCAGATGTCACCATAACCTCGCTATCAAATACGCATCGAATTTGTCCCTTGAGAAATTATCTTCACTGAGGTGCAAAAAACGGGTTCACATCAACAAAAATACACAGCTATACGATATGGACGGCAATCTCACGCTCTCGTCTTGCCTCAGCTCCTCAAACGCATATTTGTGCAAGACTAGAAAAATCCCCTGCAGTGAGGACACCAAAGCGTCTAATCAAGTTCCGCGAATTTTTTTTCTGCCATGAGGAGCCCTACGAAGCGAATCCCCCATCACTTGAGACATTCATTGGTAGTAAACGTCACCGTTGCGCTTTCTGTCCTTCTATCTGAATCGGCCAATTGAGGTGTAATATATGGGAGTCTTGATGTCTTTAGATGATTACTGCTACGCAACTTTTATGAATTACTCTCTGGAGTTTTCCTATCAGCTGTACTAGCCAGCTAGGATGGCCAGCCAAAGCCGAAGCGCAACCGATGCAATTTGCCTCGATGTGAGGCAAGTTTCATTATGTAATTACATGTCATTAACCAGGGCACTTTCTCTTCGTGAGCATTTCACTCGTTCTTCCCGACGTTTTTTCATCCATTCCTAATTTCGTTCGTGTTCCAAGAATTCTGTCCTCGATGAAATGAGGGCACTTAATCCCGCCGTGTAGAACAGTTCATATGCACTCAGGAGTCACTTATATGAAATGTGTTCGTCTCTCATAATATGCGCGGCGATCTCAGGGGCAGTGTGACATGAGGCGCACTTTTACATGACGATTTCGTCTTGCGATAAGGCCCTCGAGCAGAGGCACTTGAAACGACAGCAAGTTGATGGAAAATTCGCTCTTGCGACTACTTAGCTCGTAGCAGCAAAAAGCGCACAGCCTCGCATACACGACAAATGTGGACAGAACATAGCTCCAGGATGCGTTAGACATTCAATTAGCTTTTTACTGCACATGCTTTAGTGTCGCTTGCGAAGCCCGCAGGGCCCGTCTTGCGAATTTGTGTCTCGTATGAGAATGCCAAAAAAAAGAGAAAAGCCATTTTGTGTCTCATGCCGTCAGCAACGGATGTCAAAGTCGTAATTTTTCGTGCTATGCCATGAATCTTCAGTTTCTGCCATGATCGCGCTGGTGAGAGTTATATCATTCTGGAGCATTTCTTACTTGCCGCGGCGTTCTTCGCCTCCCCATATACACTTGTAGCGGGGGAATCCGACCAAAATTGCGAGATTTGCGTGACTTGCGGGATTTAGTCATAACTTCTTCTAAAACAGTTTTACTTGGAATTTGCAAGAAGATTTGGCTTCAGCTTGATGAGACGAATCTTTTAGTACACCATATGCCCGTTTTTCGTGGTGCATTGTATTGTATTGGCATGTGTTATGAGATTATCAACATGTATTGTTGCTCATATGAACAAATTTTGAAAATAACAAAGTAGTATCATAAGTCTACCGTATCACCATAGACTACGGGCATAGTGTATACTAAAAGATTCGTCTCATAAATCTGAAGTCACTTCTTCTTGCAGGTCCCAAATAAAGTTTGTTTGAAAGAATTTATAACTGAATCTCGCAAATCCCGCAATTTTGGCCGGAGTTCACCGCTACAACAGAGTTCCCAAGCATCACAAAACAATTTTCCCCACATACGTTTGTTCTAAGACAAACTCTAGGTATGGACAAGGCATGCTCTCCTGTTAAGCTATATCTTTTGATTTATTTTGAATCGAGAAAAAACGATTTTTCGTTTCGGACTTGCTTGAATTGCATAAAGTGGCACTATTATTGTCTGTTTGAGGCAAATACAGTTCACACTGAATCGTAACGATCAAAAGAGACAACATCATTATTTGCAGCTGTTGACACGAGGCAAACAACGTATCTGCAAGTTCTGGACCGCAAGTATCAACAGCACCGACTGCATAGTAACTCACAATATTCACTGCTTCTTTTTGTTTTTTCTATGACACATTTTAGGTGCTCGCAAGTCTCAGTTGCTATTCTTAGTTCGTAATTTGGTATCTCCAGCCTTCTTTCACTCATTAGCTCGTTTTCTTGGATATCGTTCGAGCGCATGGACCTTACACTCGGCCCACCCGCCCATGTTGTGCCGCGACGCTCATTCATCAAATTTTACTATGCTATTCATTCAAATGACACTTTCTCGTGCCGCAGCTTCTGCTCCACAACTTACGTATATTTACCTAACTTCATACTGTCTCTCGGGGTGAAAGCACAAATACGAAAATAAACTTCGCACAAGATTATGATTAGCAACTTTTTTGAATTCAACGGGATTTACTACACGGTGCTGTTCCATGCAGAAATATTGAATGGAATGTTTGAATTGGCGATCGGTCTTTTTGTTGTAAAACTAGCGCTCTCGACACCCGTCTCATCCAATCAGATCATCCTCACAGTGGAAACTCTTGTGTTGAGAAACGCTCTCTCGAAACGTTGCGGTGCATATTTGCTTTGCTCAAGAGTGACTCCTATTTTGCACTTTCGCTCTTAGTGTCTCAGACGGAATAATACTCATCAGAGTTAATTTATTCACATAATAAAGCAGCACTGTGGATGAATTTTTGGCGCTAATTAACTTGAAAAGTATTTCTCTGCAATTTTTTCGAATTTGTTTGTTCACAATTAGTCATAAAAGATTTCCAGCCACTTTATGAAAGCGCCGAAATACGCAATATATTTGTAAAGATTACAATCAACAACATCTGTATACCTTCGTAATACTTTTTTATCTCACGAAGACTGGTTCGTTTTGAGCTCAAGGTTTCTTGCACTGTTCTCTTATCTCTCAGTACCTATCTCGTGCGTTATCTTTTGTTCTTTGCAATGTTTTTGCAAAATCTGAATGTTCTAGGACATCCAATTTCATCTTTTATGAAAGAACATAAAGAGCAGAACACAAAAGAACATAAGATATAGTATTTGGTAAACATCTATGTCCAAAAAATTATCTTCCCTTATACAATTATTTCAAACTTTATTATCCAATAAATTCATATACATACGCAATACTCAACTAACTTCTCAGTGTTAAAATAAGTTTTTGCAGACCTTCCTTCCTTACTGAGGAGTTCCGGGGAAGGTCTGTAAATACTTTTACTCCATCTAAGGGCAGAAACGAAATGGAGTTTTTTGGTTATTTACACATTACACCGAAAACTTTACTTCTCATTATTAACAGCAATTTTGCTTATTCTCTCCCAAAAATGGTTATGAGTTTTGAAATCAGTGGAATTATTACAAGATTTTTTCTATTTTGCCTAGATGTTAATGCATGGAATTGTTAGTGGTTAATGACATTACGACTACACACACGCTTTGTCCCAACAAGACGGGGCAAAATTTTCTTGTTTATAAGAATGTAGCCCTGTGACGAAGGGGGGAACCGGAGCAGCTCGCAAGCACATCACATAAACAGTTTCGTTCCTCGTATTCTAATGTGAGAAAAATTCCGGGTCGCCCCGAGCCAAGCACGATATTACGATCGTACACAAGGGTTCTTGACGTAGGGGGTGCTTTTCGAGATGGTGACTAATGAGGACTTGAGTGCATGTTGAAAATTTGCTACACGCTTTTCCCTTGCTCTGGGCAATACACAGACATGTACTTGAACAAGAATCTTCTATCTTAGAAATGCTCGCTAATCTATTGAATCTCACTTGACTGCTTTAACTTCTGTTGGCTTTGCATTCATTCTTCTAGCCGTATGTCGGCTTATTTCTAGGGCTTTGTCGTTCGGTTCAACCGGCGCTATCTGGCGAGGGTTTCGGACGTATTGAAAAATTGTAGTCTTTTGCACAGCCTTTGCTGGAATTACTTTTAAAGCTCTCTGCCTCTTCCATTCTTTGTGAAATGAAAAGAGCGCGTTCCATTAGGCTTATGCACATCCTCAAGAGTGCAAGGCGCTCGGATTTGACAACGTCATGTATTCTTCTACGTTGCGATCTTGTTTAGACGTCATTCTTTACGCATAAGTTTTCTCCCTCATGCTGTTCGGATTTCCAAAAAATATTTCATTGATTTGCTACAGCGCATTCCGCTCGAATATGTTACAAGTGTATTGTAGAGGTGTCAAAGTAGAAAGATCTTGATTGCGAACTATCCTCACATTGAACAAAGTTTCATAGCTATTCAGCCCAAGGTCAGCGCACCGTCAAAATGAATTACGCGCCATAAAACATTTTATGAAGCCGCGTAATGTTGGAAGTTTGCCTTGGTAATGCGATGACCCGAAAAATCTGTCAAGATGTTTTTGTACGTGATTTGCTGCAATAACCACGTAAGAGATTTTTCACTTCATTCATTCATAATGTAAGTTTGTTTAATTCTTCTTCTTGACGAAAGAAATTTGTCACTGATCATCTACATCAGAGGCAGACTCTACAAAACTCAAAGGCTCCGTCTCAAGAGCCTTATAGGTTTTCTGTCTTTGCTAAGCTCTTGAACATGAAGATTAAACATCCCAATATTTGGCAACATAACGGCATCATGCGAGACAGCCACCTTGCTCCATATTGACTTTACACTCCTTTTTTTCCCGGGGGTGTAATCACTCAGATCAGGAAGTCTGATTACTGCTCATACTAAAGTGATGACTCCGAGCGTTCCTTTCGCGCATTCATTCTTCATTTTTCGCTCTTAAAGTTCAGGTCGCTAAACTTGCTAATGGGCAATCGTCCGAGGAATAATTCTTGTGAATCTGGCGCGATGTTCTTCGCGTATGTTACTTTCACTGTTGAACAACATCTTCAGCACTTACGTCAGCGCTTCAAATTTCGAATGTTGTCGTGACAGAAGTTTGTACGTCCATTTCTTGTTTTCCCCCCGGCTGTGCAGCGAACGTCTAAAAATCGCTGCCCGGGCTGTTGATATTGTTGCGAGGTGCGATCACAGTCCGACCTCAGCAGCAGCGGCGAGCTGATTTCGCAGCTAGTTCAGGGTGTGTGTGTCAATCACCAGTCAGTGCCGTCGCCTCGCATCTGCTCATTTTTTCATGGGGAAAACGGCGTGTTTGGTCTTTGTCTATGCATGCGACAATTTGTCAAACGCCTCGAGAGCAAGTTCATCCTCACGAAACTCAGCTGCTCTTCTGCTGCTGCCGCCGCCGCCCTTCTCCTCCTCCGCGTTTCCTGCTCGTTCACGGCCGTGCGATCAACAACTAGGTGTTGCCTTTTGCCGTGGGGGCAACATGCTCTCGGCTCCTCTCAGGGCCCCCATTTCTTTCCCGCTTGTTTCCATTCTCCCCTCCCACGGGCTTTCAAGTGTTATAGTCGCAACATATGACACGCCGATGCGTAATTGTAATCCGTTTCCAATTCTCCAAGTATGCTTCTCCCTTTAAGCCATTGAGCTTTGCGACGCAGGCACACCCGTCCCCCGGCAGCATAACAATAGCAGCGAAATTTGGGCTCTGTCGTCTTTTCGGCTCTTCACTTACTTTCTCAAAATTTTCTTTGACAAAATATCTTAGAAAGAATATCGATGCTCACAGCTTGCTTTCACCAATGGCATCTCAAAGCCCTTTCTTCCCTTTTTTCGTACGTAAATTTCAATTCAATTTTCCTGATTGCCGCTTCTGCAGCATCCCGCACTCGAATTGGAAAGACGCTCGCCAAAATATAATTACCATATTTTGAGTTGGGATCGATTGAATGACTCAGAAAAATAGAAAAATACTTGAATAACGTGCTCTCACAAGTTCAGATACTATCTTTGCTGTACTGTTCCAATTTTTACTTATCTGCAAATCTTTTTTCGTGTCTCGCATATTTGCTTTTGAGGAAGCGTGATGAGTACTCTACTGTGTACTGCTATTGTACTAATGGTGTATTCGGCATGAATCCACATTGAACTTTAGACTTCCGGGCAGAATCATCCCAATTTGGACATGTACTAGATTCTGCTTCACCAGCCACTCTTCCTACTTGATCTAGATGTCTAGAATCAAGCATACTTCATGTATTGTTCTCGAATCAGAATTGTTATACATCTATATATCTAGAACTATTGTTCGTAGGAGGTTCTCTATTACAATTGCAGGTGTAATCTACTGTTTTGCACTACTGTGTTTAGCGTCACATTATTTTCTTTCTGTCGCAGTTGTGCCGTCTAACAAACAATGTGGCAGCAGTAATGATATTAGTATGTAGTCGAGAGGAACATCACAAACGTAAAGCAGTTATGAGCGATTACCAGAAGGGGGGGGGGAAGCTGCGACATTGAAAATGATTTTGGTTTTTAGGATAAGCTTATACGAGAAAGGGATGTCGATTTTCCAGTGATGAAAAATTGTAAGGAAGGGTTGATCGTGCCAAGTAATGACCATAGGTCAGCACGGTTCGGAAACTATGGTCAGAAGTACAAAGGCGGCGATAAGCATAGGCTGTTCTTGCTAAGAAAAAAGTTCAAAACCCGCAGTAGTCGTTCTCTTCTCATTAAAGCATCGAGGAAGCGCTGGCGGCTTGACGAGTACTGAGCATAATCTGCGGCTTTGTGCTGTTGCTCGCTATTTACACTTGGCCAGCTGATGTCACATTCGCTTCGAATTCGTCTGCCATCTTGAAGGAGCCATATAAAGAAGTTGGACCTCCAGACCCGGGACATGTTCTATTTGACATAATTCTCGTGTCGAGGCATTCGAAAACCACCAGTTGCAGGAGTCGTCGTTGTTTTTCATCTCGTCGCTCATCACATCCAGAGCGTATCCTGTTGTGTAGCCGCCGCATCTCGTCCAGAAATGTTCTCGTCAGAGGGGTCCCCATGCTCGTACGACTCGCACTGACTGACGGACGAGACGCACAAAGGCACAGACTGGGGGCGACACACAGCCTTATCGCGTTTGCTTAGGCAAGGCGGAATAACCATATTGGCAGAAATCTCAGCGAGTTTCTTCTTAGGCTGCATCGCTTTGGTTCAAAAGCATGCTGTAGCTTCGGAGGCTATTGCACTTGCGATAGATTCACCATGTTCTTCTTCTCTTTTCTTTGAAGTTTTCCCCAAAATTTCCATTCCTCCCCGGTAATATGCTAATGATTGGATATGCTATCCGATAACATCGCAGCAACTCAGGTTTCTCGTAGAATCTACAAAATCTGCTCCAAAAGTAAGCGATTGGTGGCTGAAGTAGATTGGTCACTGTATGTCTTACTTGAAATCATCCTTCGTTAGCGTTCAGTGATTCATATGCGATTGATATGTGATTGTGCGGAAGTGGGTCTTTTATGTCTAACAAACATTCTCTCGACACTAGAAGCAACTTTGTACGTGTTGTAATGTTTACTCGATTTGATGGCAGTATATCTACGGGCTCTTGCGAGACCGGAAAAGCGTAGGAACTAAAATGTGGAATGCTTAGTAGCTATCATAAGATTTCGCAAGCTGTATCAATCCTCAGCCGTATCTGCGAGGCGGCATTCTTTCGCGGTAAATCCAAAGACTCAAGTAGCAATTGTTTCGCCCTTCTGGTTTTTAGCACCTGATTTACGTCACCGGGACGAGGCGAAATGCACTCAAACATGCGAAGATATCCTATTTCTTGTACGCAGTTGGAACATGCCTCAAGGTAATAGTGAAAATAAAGAAGTGCAGCTTAAAATTCAGTGGCACAGTGTAATCCGGCTCTTCGAGGACAAGAACATCGTGGGATGTGCGAGGAGCCGCGTTGAGCTGGCAGGAGCTGTCCTTTCGCGACGACGAGGCTCGGCTCTCGCCGAAGGTAACCCAATTTGTTCACCATCACGCGTGCTCGTCCTACTGCTTCTCTGCCTCGCAGCAACTGCTGTGACGAAGATGAGTCGAAGGAGAACGAGAGACACCATTTTGGACAGCAGCTCTTCTCACTCACCGACTTCCTGAAGCGGCTCTCGCCCGCGCCCATCCAAATCACATTTTCTCTCTCTCTTTCGTACATGGCCCCTTTTCATCGTGTTTGTTACTGAAAGGTCATTCGAGCGCGAAATTCTCTGAGCAACATGGACCGGCCCTGAGCATAATTAGGTCTTCTATCGCACTTTTTTTGAGGCTCATACGCACAGATTGCGAACAATAATCACGTAACGGGCGATTCCGTTCAGCTTTTTTACATAATTCCTCGGTTTTGCGTTCAAAGAGCATTGATTAGATTGTTGCTGAAAGTTGCTCGAACGTAGGTGGCACATGTTCCCATTTTTGATTTAAGTTTATCACTTCCCGCGGTTGACAGATTGATGGATAGCTGTGCCATTCAACTCTGCTGAGTTAATCACAGATGATTGTTGGAATCGTTATCAAAATTTCTAGTGATAGCTCGTTCCTCTTTTGCACTTTTATGTCGTACTTCTCCTATAAAAACCTTTCAAGTCACTCGAATCGTCTGCAATCCCGGTATGTAAAGCTCAGAATCAATTACTTATAATTGCCTTTTATACTGCTTACCGAAACCACCCACTATTGACCCTTTATGTTGCTTGTTGACAGGACATATCTTATCGGTGTCATTGATTTCCACAGTACTCTTGAGAGAAATCATGTTACTTATCAAAGAGCTTTTCTGTTTGTGCGCTTTGAAATAAAACCTCTTTTGCTCTGAACTGTTGGTGCTCAAAGAACAACAGGTGACGCACACGTATCCAGGCATGAACAACGGAATCATTTTCGACCTCTTTCGTGATTCAGCGCGTTTAAGCAACGTTCTCATGAATCACTTGGTATTCCGTGTCACGATTATATATGGCATGAATTCTATGCGATGCTCTTGCCTAGCGATGTGCTACCTTGAGAAAGTGCAATGGTTTTTTCTCAGGTCATCTGTAGTGAAACTGGAAGATTTTGTAAACATTATGAACTTTTCAATATAGCTCCAGAATGTATTGTTATCTTGTTTCTTGAGCACAGCTCAATGTGGCTGCATCACACATTTTTGCTCTAATACTGGTACCCAACGGTAATGCACTTTTCCTATATCTATGACTTCTTTATCGAATAGAAACAAGGACGAAAGGATCATCAGTCCATTGATACTCTACTTGCTTAATTAGAGCCCTGTGAGTGTACGCAGTCTAGACAAGATTTCTATCGAAAACAACCCTATTGATGTCCTTCTCAAATGTTGATAAGGTGCCAAATCCACGAATCCGAAGATGATGCTTACGTTTACAGTTAGTTGCATCCACTAATGTGCAATTTTTATCGGATCTTGAACATTAGCAACAATTTGCTCTATTCTGTCTTTTTGGGCAAAACATCATTATCAGGGCATCCTCGCCTTAGTTTACATGTCCATAATAGATTTCCTCAATGCTCATTCGTCACGAGAAAATGTCATTATTTCCTACATATAGTCTTGCTGTCAGGTTCAAAGCATTTGTACTTCTGTTGTGATCGCTAAGTTATGATTTGCATCTTTTTTGAAAAATGCTCGAAGTGCTAGTTTGCTAGATTCGGCTTTTGCTTCGTTCCTCATTAGCCTTCGAAAGCGGCAAGGGCTCTCCGCCCCTTTTCGCCTTCCAAATTCTCTCTATAATTCTCTATCATCCTTCAGGTGCCGAAGACATACATATTTTCTCTTCTCTTACGAGGCCATAGATAGGGAAGGATCATTTTTACTTTTCCTTTACATTTTCTTGAGCAAGAGCTCTCAGCTGATGCAATTGTTGTTCGTGCCTCGAAGTGTGTCTATCATCAACACTTTCACCTAATGTGGCCTGACCCCTCGAGAGTGTCGCTGAAGTTCGTCAAGCTCATTTCCGCTCTTGACGTTTTCATTCTGCAGCCTAGCCCTGATTGAAAATGACGATGAGTCAGTTTGCTTAGCTTGGCTCTCATTATCATCTCTCTGAAGCATTTTGTTACACCAACGCTTTGGTCCATTTCTCTGTGCATGTAGTTCGTGCAATCAAGTTTTATTGTTTCTATTACTTTGATCATAACTCCTACTGCCATATGACCCGCATCAAAGAACATTTTTAGTTTCTTTTTCAGTCATTAGTTCTGTGAGATGCATAAGCTTCGCCTTTTTTGATGTCCTACCACCGTTGAACCAATTTTATTTTTCACTCTGTGTTTAGCACTTCTCTCATAACTAGATCTCACATACTGGAACGTTCTTTGTAGGGGATGGAATTTTCTATCTGACATTATATGTGTTGTGTGAATCAATAGATGTGCCCAGTTTTACTCAAATGCACCGGTGTGTGTACATCATTTGCATTCAAAGTCTTAAACTTTTTTTCTTCTTCGGATTCCTTTGCAATCGTTGATCAATTCTAATTTCACATGTTTACTTAATTCTAAATTCTATTTTTAGATGTGCCATTGAGCACCTTACTACATATCTATCCCTCAGTATTCATAACATTCTACCATTCCTTATAATATTGTCATTACCGACTGGAGTCATATCTGCACATTAAAATATTCACTGCATAATGACAGCAGAAGGAAGCGAGAAAGTAAAAGTTGCGGTGCGAGTTCGACCGTTCAATAAAAGAGGTCAGTTTCTTGAATCTTCTCGAAAACGTCAGCCATTCTCATCAGTCTTAGTCATTGGATCCAGTAAGCCTAGGCGATTCCCTTGTTTTGCTTGAGATTATAAGAGCAAGCGTGGTAAATAGAAACCTGAGCCAAGAAAAGCTTTCATCTTCTCGCCATTCGCGACTTGTTTGGCGCTCATAATCGCGACGCCTCGCGTAAGTAAGGGGAACACATAGCTTCACTTGAGCATGGAATGTCATTAATCATGTGCTATTACGAATAAACCATGGGACATTGCCATTAATTCGTGATGAACTCATGAAAAACACTCGCCGAAAGCGTGACGACGGATGGAATTCATTGGAGCCGAGACGAGGACGAGAATGAGTGGGGGTCTCGCTGCGCGTAATGTTCCCGGCTGGCCTAATGAAAGTCATTCGTTCTCGCTGTGGATGGATGAAATGCTGTTGAATACGGTGTGACAAGGTGAAAGCTCAAAACATTTACCGTAGTCTTACAGAGCTTGACTTGGGCACAAAAGCCGTCGTGCGGATGTGCAATGGGCAAACGATACTCGATCATGTTTCCGACGAGTAAGTTATCAACCGAGTGCTACAGATTGACGTTATATGGAAAATTTTAAGCAAGCAACCAAAGACTTTCGCATTTGACCATTCCTTCTATTCAACAGATCCAAATGATCCTAATTTTGCTGGTGAGTTTGCATCTTTCTTGCACATAACAGCATAACATCGCCGGATCATCGCTTCGTTATAATTTTTTCATCACTCTCTCAATCATTTTGTTATGTTGAGTTCAGTCATTGTACCGCATTGTCCCTTTCCTTGTATTCTCTGCTATTATTAATTGTTCCACCTGTTCTGATTTAGAAACCCTAAAATCCGATATATAAGGCCGGTTTTTTGACTAGTAGGATGAGTCGCTCCTTAGTCAAGTTCGCTCACAGATATGTTTTTTTTCATTATAAACACCCTAAAATCTTGTCAGATACGTTGAACTAGCCTATCTCTATCGGACTTATCTTTGGACAAATTTATCTGCAGATATCTCTATCTCGGATTTTAGGGTATTTGGTTTATTCAATTAGCGTTACTGTACCGTTCAAGTCCAAATGTTAATATTAAGGCCAAGAAGAAGTGTTCAACTGCCTTGGATCTGGTGTACTTGAAAATGCATTTTCCGGATATAATGCATGTATTTTTGCTTACGGACAGACTGGTAATTGAAAATATCAATTCTCATAATAGAAGATAGAATACAAGTGATCAAATTTAGGCTCTGGTAAGTCCTACTCCATGATGGGTACAGCTGAACAACCAGGAATCATTCCTAGACTATGTAATGAGGTTCGTATGGGTGAATTCTCGAATTTCAGCTTTAGTCTGTTATTGTCAGGTGTTTCGAAGGATACATGAGACAACCTGCGAAACCCTACAATATAAAGTTGAAGTTTCATATATGGAAATTTATAATGAACGAGTTCGAGACCTTCTGGACCCAAAGAAGTGCGTTGCAGTAAGCAAATGATTTCGAACAAAGTGGGAAATGTACGCTTTAGATCCAATAAACATCATCTCAAAGTTCGTGAGCACAAAATTTTGGGACCCCTTGTCGATGGCCTATCTATTCTTGCAGTTGACTCATATCAGGTACTTTTTTTGCATTGCTAAATCAGTGCATTTCGCTAACGAACTTTCAATGAGACATCCTAAGAGGGGCAGCGGCTTTTCCCCGGGGGACACAACGTTCTTGCATAAATTCAATTATCAAAACTTCCCTTCAGCAAATCGCGTCGTTAATCGAAGAGGGGAACAAGTCAAGAACAGTGGCGGCCACGAATATGAATGCTGAAAGTTCGCGTTCTCACGCTGTATTCAACATAACACTCACACAGATCCTAAAAGACGTGGAAAAGGACGTAGGCTATTTTGTTTTTATTAGTATTTCTTAGAAATGCTGGCAAATTTCAGTTTACTGGAGAGAAAGTAGCCAAGATTTCTCTTGTCGATTTGGCTGGAAGTGAACGAGCAGGAAAAACAGGAGCTATGGGTAAACGACTTGAAGAAGGTGGAAATATCAACAAGTAAGTCGAGTTCAGTTATTAATCCATCAAAACGTAATACACGAGGTCTTATATAGATCCCTAACCACTTTGGGCATGGTTATTTCCGCATTGGCTGAGCGGTCAAATGGTAAGAAGGAGAAATTTATACCCTATCGCGATTCGGTGCTTACTTGGTGCGTTCAATTATCTTGCATTCAGCTTCTGGTTGAGATTTCAAAAAATTTTTGAGAAACAATGTTCTTGTATATAATCAAATTGTGTTTGAATTTAGCGGGTTCTACGAATATAACCTTTGATTCAACTAGCTTGGCGGCTGGAACGCGGGGCTGTGTGACCTGATTAGGGCCGCTCGCGCCCGCGACGCAGTCTGCGTCTCTCTCTGATCATTATCTAGCCTTAGTTAGGTCACGAAGCCCAGCCTTCCAACCGCCAAGCCAGTTGAATCAAGGGGTCCTCAATTTGCATCTCAAAAATATTCTGCTACCTTATGATTACTGTTCCGCTTTTACCAACAAGTCATAAATGTTGCTTGAGAAAGTCCGTACTCCTACTCAAAATGCGTTAATTCCTTCATTCAGGTTACTCAAGGACAATCTAGGTGGAAATTCACGTACTGTAATGATCGCTACCATATCCCCAGCAGGCGATAATTACGAAGAAACGCTGTCTACACTTCGTTACGCTGATCGTGCCAAACGCATCGTCAATCATGCCATTGTTAATGAGGTAAAAGATTGTGATAGATACACGAGCGCTATAACGATCATGGCTAGAGGGTTATAACTGAATGTGATATGATATTTAGGATCCCAACGCTAGGGTCATTCGGGAGTTGCGAGAAGAAGTTGAGACGTTACGAATGCAGATCAGTCAGACTCTTAAAGAACATTCTGTAAGTCGAATTTCTTCTTAAATCGATTTTGATGGATATTGTTTAGGAGACTGCTGAATTACGAGAACGATTAGCAGAAAGCGAAAGGCTGGTAGCTCAAATGAATAAATCTTGGGAAGAACGTCTCAAGGAGACTGAAACGCTCAACAAGGTGGTTTACCTATTGTTAGTGCAAGGTTAAGGAGGTTATGGATGTTTGGTGCCAGTTACAATTAGTTATTCGCTTTCACTACTTGATTCCCTCTGGTAGATAATTAAGCTTATTCTGAGCTTCGATATTAACGGGAATATATGAGCATTTTTTTGTAATTTCTTTGATTTCCAGTCCAGAGCTGAAATTGTTTAGATGCCCTGACTTTACGATAAGGAGACTTTACTAATATCAATCTGTTTTCAATACCTTTCGCCTTTGATGCCAACAGAACCAACAATACAGAGAGCTTAGATCCTGTCACGACTTGCTATGTGAATCCGTATTAATTATTTATAATTGTCCGTGTCTCTTTGCGAATTTTGTTGCAAACAGAAATTCTTGAAAGTCAGTTTGGCTTATAATGAGCATTAAAGACTGTAACATATATTATAGAAAACTTAGTATTTTTTTCGAATTTACTCACAGGAAAAGTGCTTTGAAATAAGATCTCGACGGCAAAATCTCACACCTCGCACAAAACAAATTTGTCTAGGACAGGATCTCTGTTGACTATGGTCGTTTATATGGAGTACATCTCTGACGTGTTTTTAAAGCTATTTGGAATATTCCACCGTTGTCGAAGACATTTGGGGAAGTTATAACCTTTTAAAGTAAATTTGCTGCCTTATTTAACTGAGGCATTGGATACCGACCACTTTGGGCGTATTTAAGCGCTTTGCTTAAAATGGAATTCAACAAATTGTGGAGAATTGTTTTGACGCAATTCAGTCTATAAATTTTTCATGGTTCTCTCATTAAGTAAGCAGATTATAATATTTTGGGTATCAGCATTCTAAAATGCTTTTTTTGATTTATAACTCATCGCAAATTGTCAAGTCTACCAAGTACCCTTCCAGATAATGCCTATGAGTTTCATCAAGATGTTGAAACTTCTCTGGTATCCTCATCAAAAGTTTGAACGTAGCTTATCTTCTCCTATACTTCAGGAACGCCAGCGAGATCTGGCCGAAATTGGCATATCAATCGAATCAAGTGGCATCAAAGTTGAAAAGGATCGTTTCTATCTTGTTAATCTCAATGCTGATCCATCACTTAATGAATTACTCGTATACTATATCAATGTGAGTTTAGAGTATACTCATGCTGGTGGATGCACTAAGTGCTGTAAATTTTCCTTTTTAGTCAACTGCAATCATAGGAAACCTGGATGAAATAGAAACGAGCCTCGATTCTGGGCTCGGAACGTCTGTTGAAGATCTGGATAAGAAAGATGGTAGGTTTTCATTAGTTTTTGAGTTGCTTAGAAATTTTTTCGCAGGGAAACTTCAGGTTTGAAGACGATCGAATATTTATTGATTTTCTTTCTAATTTGATCTGATTATTCTTGCAGGGGGTGAACGTACCAGTATCGTGCTCCGTGGATTAGGTGTGATGAGACGTCACGCTCGTCTGAGTGTCGTCGAGGAACGCGGACGGCAACGGCTTTACGTTGAGCCGCTGTCGAACGCCGGGAGGTGAGCTGCGAAAGCCGCTGGCTTTCGAAGAAAAAAAAGCCGTTCCGGCGGCAAATTCAAATTTCCACTTCAACGCATAAAAGACCAAACTTCAGGGTTTGCGTAAATGGACGAGAAATATCTGACCGGACCTTACTGCGGCACGGCTACCGTCTTCTTATCGGAATGAACCACTTTTTCAGAGTAAACTGTCCTAAGGTGAGGAGAGACAAATGTGATGTTATTTCTTTATCCTAATGCATTACTAAGTAGCCATGTAGTAGCTGCTAAGGTCATGACTGGTATAAAGGCTTTTTAGATGGAGAAGAAGTGTGAAATATTGATAAAGGCGGTCGTAAAGTAACAAAACATCGCGTGGATGTCTTAGAACAACGACGGGTCTTGCAAATATTTTGTACTTCCACGCTCATTATTTTCAAAAAGCGCCCTTACCAAATGACTGAACGAGATGCCGTGAGATAAGTGTAACCTCAGGCGCTTTTAAGGGAGTGTTATTTGAGAGCTACAGTCTTGGGAGAAGTGCTGGAAGCCCTTTTTCATAGTGACTTCTTTTTTTGCGAAAGCTATTTTCTATTAACATATGTGAAAGACTCAGTCTTTCGGTCTTAGCAGTACCTATAGCGATATGAAAGGGAACAGTCAATAGAAATGGCCTTAGGAGGAAAGGCCTGGGATTGGAAGATGTAGGGAAGTTTCGAGTCTTGCGTCGTAGCGATGTTTCACCATTTGGCTTTGGTATAGGTTGTTTAAATTTAAGTTCAGCTTAGACGCAAGTTAGGCTTGGAGTGAAACTGCTGCTAAAATCTAGGGTATTGTGGGGCTAGGAATCTTGGACTGCGCGAATTAGCTGCTACAAGAAATTTCTTAGCATTGCAAGTGAAATTTAGGATGTCGACATGAATCAGTCTGTTATGGATGAAAGTGTACTCTTTGACTACGATGACGCATGGCATGAGGTAGAAGCTCAATTTTTTGTGACCTTTCCTCGTGGTAGCTTGTGAGTTTCAGGTGAACGGTGACGGTGGTGGAAATCCTATCTCAACAGCTGTTGATCAGTACATGGAGCAAGTCACGTTGAAGCATCAAGTAATTGCGCCATTAGCAGATCCGTTGACAAAATGATCTTTTTTCTATCAGGAAGACAAGCAGGCCGCCCTTGAACGGCAGTATGAAGCCTTCGAACGCTACATCCAAAATTTAACAGCTGGAGGGTGAGTTGAACGTTTAGCCGAAAGCAGTCTGAAATCGAAAAAGTCGGCATTGCTGCGTCGTCTATTCTATTACCACGCTTTTCACTGCCAATCAACAGCAGCACTGCACTTTTCCTTTCTCGTTATTCTAACATTTTCTTCAGAAACGGTGACGTCAACGTTGAATACATTGTGCATCGCTAGCGATGCTGAACTGATTTTCACTCCCGGCTCTTCCAGATTCACCCCATCCACACCGATGACTCCTGGATATGGTTTCGGGACTCCATTGGGCACGCCAGGCACTGCTCTACCGCCATTTCCGTTCCCAGCAAATCCGAAGCAGATGGTTCGCAGCAAGTTCTTCTATTGGGCTCAGAGAAAGTGCGTTTTGTCAAAATACGTACTCTTGTCTTTTTGATTTGGACTTATCTCCGCCCATTCTACCATTCAGAGAGGAGATGTTCGCCGAGTCCTTGAAGAGGCTGAAGAGCGATGTGGTCCGGGCAAATGCCCTGACCCGCGAGGCTAACATGATCAGCCGTGAGCTTGGAAATACTCGACGGCAAACCACATACGACGTGACTCTTCAAATTCCTGCAGCGAATTTGAGACCAAGCAAAATCAAGGTGATTTGGCCATGACTCCTGCGTGATGCTGCGGATATGTTGAATATCCTAGGCTGGAACATTTGTCTGCGAACCTGTGATAGTTGTCCGCCGTGCCGGAATGAGCGGTAGCCAACTGTGGACGGTTGCACAGCTGGAGAACAAACTAATTGATATGAGAGAGATGTACAATGACAAACTAAACGGAGTCATACGGTAAAGATATTCTGTTATGATAACCCGTCATACTTAGTGGAATATTTGGAGCTTCTAGGGAGTCATCATGTGCCTCTAGCCCTGAAGGATCACCATCACATTCTGTGCCACAGACATCGGTAGATGAAGTCATGATTGACCCTTTCTTTGAGAGTCAGGTAAGCTAAATTTTCTCAAAATTTTCACGTAGCTTTTATAAGTTCCAAAGAGCTGTGCTATTCAAATAGTGGCAGGCTGCTCGTGAATTTGATTGACTTTTGTCTGCTTGGCCATAATGCAATTTTTGTTTTGGAAAAACTTACATTTCCAGGAGCATCACAATCTGATTGGGGTAGCCAACGTGTTCTTGGAGGTTTTGTTCCATGATATGAAGCTCGATTATCAGGTCTGGAAATCTCGCCAATGCTTAGCTTCTTTTGAAGTCAACTCTTTCAGGTGCCAATAATTTCCCATCAGGGCGAAGTTGCTGGACGTCTTCATGTGCAGATTTATAGGTTTGTACTTCAAAAGTTGTTGTGTTCTCTATAAAAAATTTGAAGCGCCATCTCCCACACTTCTTAGCGTAAAACAGTGTATATTTTCCAGGGTACCGAACTGCGATACTGAAGGAGTGCAGTCGCCTGATTGTGAAGGAATGGAAAGGGCTGAGAGCTTACTTGGGAAAGTAATTACTTGTCGGGTAAGTGGTAGCTTATGCTTCACTTGTAATATGCTCATGGAAGTTTTCGAAAAAATCTTATTTTTTAATCAAAGGAAACATAAAGGAAGTGCTGAAACTAATCGAGTACTATTGATAAAACTAGTTCATGTATTATTATCATGTATTATGTAAACTCTTCTCAGTTTATTTTTGAGTTTGTATACTCTGAATAAAAAAATACCATCTGAGTCAGTGATCTAGTATATGTCAGTTCTAATATATAAAGAATCGTAAGGTGCATTCAAAAATCATCAGATAACGGAAAAAGGAGCGGGTCCCGAAGCGAGCGCGCCTGCAACTAGCACCTTTGAGATTACTGGTCCACTAGTTTTCTAGAAATTTGCAAATCCAAAATCTCTGTCGAGTCTCACTGCGAAGTTTTTGTAGCGACAAGCTTCGCAACAGCGTGAACAAAAATATTTCCAATATTTTGTCGTATACCCTTTGATTCAACTGGCTTGGCGGCTAAAAAGCGGGGCTTCGTGACCTAATTAAGGCTAGGTAATGACCAGAGAGCACGCGCGCGGGAGAGACGCAGACTGGCGGGCGCGAGCGGGCTTAATTAGCTTGCAAAGCCCCGCCTTCCAGCCGCCATGCCAGTTGAATTGAAAGTTACTTTGAAACGCTAGTTGTCAGTAGCGCAGCGATGGTGTACTCGTCATCTTTTGGAAATTACTTCAAGAAAAACTAGTAATTCAGTGATTTTGTCACGGTAAATAATTACCTCGCGACAGAAAAAAATTTTCTTGACCCGTTTTTCCATGAGAGTTAGAAAACACAGCTATACAATTTGAATGAAGTTTTCCAACTCATTTGCAGCTCAATATTTGCATATGGTAGATGGAAAGAGATATATCTTTCATTTTCTAGGTTCGCATAAAGAAGGCGTCGTCTCTTCCTGAGTCATTGTCCCACTTCGTCTTCTGTCAGTATTCCTTCTTCAACCTAACGGAAATGCTCGTCGTAGCGCCTGTGTTCGATCCTTCGCAAACTTCAGAATCGCAAACTCAAGCGTCGACCTTCGTTTTCGATCATGAAAAAGTACGAATACTACCTAAGTGATTAGTAGCTTAATTCAAATTCACTACGAATGTTGCAGGACTTCAAAGTAGTGGTGACCGAGGAGTTTTTGGAATATGTCCAAGACGATGCTTTGTCCATTGAAGTATGGGGACATCGCAACGGAGGTCTTGCTGATACTGCCGAACCTATACTAGATGCAGAAGAGAAGAACAAATCGTTGCAGGTAAATTTCACTGAATAGTCATAGGTTTTCCAAAAATAATCCGTGGGTGTTCAGGCGAGGTGGTCGGAGGTTTCGCGGCGTTTGGAGTTGTGGACCGAGTTCCGAGAATTGAATGAGACTGGGCAGTGGATTCCGGTAGAAGTTCGGCAGCAGGAGGATGTAGCAACTGGTGGAGTACATCAGCTTAAACAGGTGGGAGTACAGTAATCCAGTGCTGGTAACTTAAAACATAAATTATCTATTTGAGGGTCAACAAAGAAGGCTAGTTGTTGGACTATCCCTTCCTCAACATGGTGCAGGCTTACCACTTGGTATAGATACCATAACCAGTGTCAGCATCGGATGTGTATGTGTCAGTGACGCTTCTCAAGCAAGGATGCTGGATAGCTACCAGGTAAAAAAAAACGTTCCACTTTGTAACTTCCACGCTGAACTTGCACGATTACGTTCCAGGAAGAAGATCTTGAACGAATACGAGCTCAGTGGACTCTGGCGCTGCAAAGTCGTCATAAGTACTTAGAACAACAACTAGATTCGGTACGTTTGTCATTTGGCTGAAACCTAAGTAATGTGAAATTTATTCAGCTTTCTTCGATTTCAAACAAAACCGAGGCTGAGATTGAAAGAGAGCACTCGCTCATGGGTCAGTGGGTATCTTTGACTGAAGAACGTACGGCAGTGTCCATTCCAGCGCCAAATTCGGACATTCCTGGGGCGCCTTGTGATTGGTGTGTTCTTTAGCTTTTTAGCATTGTGAAGATATCCAAATCAGTGAAATACCATCTCTATGATCTACTTTTTTTAGGATCCCACCTCCTGGTGTTGAAGAGCATGTTCCAGTACTATTTCTTGATTTGAATTCTGACGATATGACAGGAGAATTGACGAGTGATGAGGTAGAATGAGCACTTAAGCAAATACTTAGGTTTAATGTATCCTTTTCCAGAATACTCCTCGCATTGCGGGTTTACATTCAATTTTGCCTAAAGAAGAAAGCGGTGGTCCGTTGATAATGCTACCTATAGTGCACTTTGATGATAAGGAGGTAATGAGCTTTCTTAGATTTGTACTTGCTGTACTTGTTGTAAAAGGCTTCTTGTTTTCAGTTAATCGCAACGTGCTCATGGGACAGTTCAATTCACGATCAACCAGCGCTGAATGTGCCAACATCGTCAAATGAAAGGGTCTATGCTATAGTTAAGGTTTGTAATTTGAGCTGGGATTCACAGCCATGACGAAGAATTGAATTTTTTTCAGGTCGGCGTACGGCTGTCGCATCCATGTGCAATGGAATTGGTCCTTCGCAAACGGGTTTGCCTCAATATTTACAAAAAGGCCAGTCTTACGGAGCGTATACGGAAACGAATCGTTGGTGCTGATCCATTACATCGTACCGCTGTATATTACGATGTTGTCGCTCATTTGCCTAAGGTGGGTGGACTATTTCCTCTCTTTATCAAGGCACCTGTTCGTGCCTCAAAACTATCTTGTAATCTTAGCATTCTGGAATTGTAGACCGTCTTATCACCTACCGCTCGTATATTTTGAAAAAAACGACGCACAGTCGCCCGATTCATGTGACATCACCGTAGTGTGGCCATATTTCGCTTCAGAGAGGATGAATTCTGAATCTGAGAGCACCATTCGACTCAGCTTGGCGCGGCGCTTCTCCAGATATATAGAAGTGCCCGCCTCGGACACAGGCACTTCTATATATCGGAAGGTGCGGCTGAGCTGAGTCGAATGGTGTCCTTCGATGAAGAATACGCCCACTCTGAGGCGAGATATGGCCATGCTACGATGATGTCACATGAATCGGGCGACTGTGCGTCTTTTTTTTTCAAAAAAAGCGAGCGGTATTGTATTTCTCCTATTTTAGTCCTCTCACGATATGGAAGAACGAGCTTCTCTTGCGTTGATGGCGGCACGTCATACGGCATCGGCAGAAGAAGAGCAAGCAGGCGAAGATGGGCGATGTTCAAACAAGCAGCTAAGGTCTCACTCCCGATCAAATGCCAAAAATATGACTTAAAATCCAATGCTCATTTTAGCTACATTGAAGCGTATACAAAATCTATACAAGCAGTCGAATCAATGCTGAAGTTGGATCGGCTGCGACAAGAAGTAGCTATCACAAATATGTTGAGCAGGTTGGCTCAGTCGTGACATAAATCGTCTAACGGAAGAAGCTGCTTGATCGTAACTCTGTTTTAGGAGAGATAGGCATCAAAGACTATCGCATCTGGGCCTTCCCAGTCAATCGTTCCGCATGAAGCGAGCCGTCAGCCTTCCAAACACGAACTCACTAGTAAGGAATTTATTCCGGAATTTTCAAAATTAATAACACAAAGCTGAACATTTCGATTAATGAAAAACATCAAAAGCTGGAGTTGAAAGAGTACTAATTGAAATGTACTGAAACTATCGTACAGAGCAACGTTGTTGGTTTTTGTGCTTCCAAAAGTACGCGCCACACTTAATACACTTGATTCACCTGATCCACTTCCTCCACGTCGCTATTGGTTGAATCAGCGGACTGACCAATAGCGAAGTGGAAGCGGATCAAGTGTACATCAGCCTTGCTTTTGGTCAGTTCACTGATTTGACCAATAGCGAAGTGGTTCAAGCGGAAGTGGTTTAAGTGTAGCGCGTGCCAAAAATATGCATAGCAGCAGCTGATTTTGAAAGCAGCGTCTAGGCGAATCTGGACATATGGGATCAAACGTGGATAGTAATTTTGGAGCCCTAAGTAAGCCACTGCCCAACCGGCAGCTCCGGTAGTGCTTTAACGGCTGAGATATTTCCTTCGAAACTAAGCCCCGGGATTGTATTTCGCATGGTATCATGGCCGTAACGCGTGGATCCTCACGCGAAGCTGATGGGTTGCGTCATGGATCCATGCGAAATACGCTCTTAAGGTCCAGTTTGGAACCGTATATCTCAGCCGTTAGTGAGCCGCCTGTGCTGCCGCTTGGGCGGTGCCCTAGTTAGGTCCCCAAATTACTTTCCACATAGAATTCCCATGGATCCAGATTTTCCTGGACGGTGCCTTTAAGTCAGCGACAAACGTTATGAAATATGATAAGTTATGGCCACCAGGCCTTTTCTTGAGAATCGACCTGCTAGACTTTATTCCAGCCATTCAACCAAATACCACCGTCTCGGCACGGTGAGCCAGTTGAGTCGCACCGTAAGCTACCGCCTTCGTCAGATACGCCGATGTCGATGTCGACCACGTCAATGGGTAGGCGTTGTAGCTTTGCGCAGTCGTCATTCCAGTTATTTGGCTCTTTTCGCTCCAAAAACACACTTGTCATTCCGAACAAACGTGAAAATAGCCAAATTTGCTGTTCGCGCGAATGGCATGTCACTATCATGGCACCTAATTCTTACATATTTGATGACATGTTTTCACTTTTCGCTGTATTGGCTTGTCCTTCTGAACTTCTAACATTCAGTTCTCTCACACACACACATTCACATACGTACACGTAACGGACACAGCTTTGCTAGCCTAACATCAACAGCATCGTGGTGGTGAACTCACAAAGCTAGTTTATTATTTCATTGTAGAGCATTCATGATGACGAAGCCTGCGATTCAGTTTGCACCTTTTTTTTCTTTCCGCATTATGGAAATGCCGCCGCCTGGCATACTGTAACAGTGCAGAATGCTGACAGCGCTAGCACTATCATCTGTTGAATTATACACACCAGCTGGCTTGAAGTAAGCCCGACACATCATCAATCTAAATTTCAGCCCGTCCCACCTTTCTTAATCTGAAACCGTTATATAGCGGAAAGTGTAGGTTTTCATTTTCACTTGTTCGTGCATTTACGGTGTGAATCCGTAGTACATGAAGTTTGAACTTTTTACACAAACCTGTGCATGTATAGTCGAAGTCTGAAGTTGGCGGGCTTTGATGCAATCGCACTGAGCACAGAATCAATCTTTTCTTAAAACATTATAATATTCGCTGCAATGCGGTTAGAATTTTATATGCAAGGTTTTATGTCGAACGTTATGCTCACAAGAATTACCTTGCCAAATCGTTTTCTATTTTGGTGGTCCCTGTTTTTATGAACATTGATTCAAATGCCTAGATTCAATCGTAAAACTCAACTCCGTTACGCAAAATCACAGACAAACTCACCATTTTCACCAAAATTCTGCATGAGGCTGTGTGACTCCACTATTCCGTCGAGTAGGTAAATCTTCTTGGATGACAAACTTCCTACCAAGTTGAATAGAAATTGATGCAATAACTTACCAGCTCAAGCTCTGAAAATGTTTGGAAATGCGCAGTCCTCTGAGATACCATAAAACTTCGTCCTGAAACTATTACGCATGGAACCCGAACGCAATTTTTTCGGTGATTTTTTTTTTCGGGGTGTTGATCCTAATGACTCCATCACAACTTTGCAAGGCCAGAAAATCATACAGTGCCCAAAAATTGTTTGGATAACGTGAGCGATTACATCTTTATCTCAGTTAACTGTAGCGGAATCCTATTTGCTATTATCTCAGAGTGTTAACAGTGCAGTGAACGCACCAAAACTCCACTTCCGGTCTCGACTATACATCTGTATATTTGCATGCTAGCACGTGTGGCTTCTGTGTGTTCTGGAATGTGTTTATTTCCCTTGAAAGCCGCCATCTGAAATGAACTGCGGTAATCTTGTTGTGTATCATCCCATTCTTGGGCTAGAATACTCGAGAATACTGCATGCTCTATGCTCAACAAGTTATACGCGCTTTACGCCTTCTGATGTTTTTCGATAGGACGAGTTGAGGCTTGTTAGAATTGTATGCGTAGCATTCTCGAATGTTCCAGTCGAAAAATGAATAGGAGATACATCTTCTAAATGATTGAAAAATTAAAGTTTTGCCGAGCGGCCCGCTAAGCAAAGTTTGAGTTTTGCTAGCTGCTCAAGGCGATACCTTGAGATGTATTAGAATCCTGACAGTTTTTTGTTTTAGTGACAAGTCTTATTAGTCCACTCAACGAAAAACTATGTGGTATTGATGAGGAATCGGCAAAAACGGAGGTTGGTTTTTTATCTTAGCAACTTCTGGACTACAGTATATAAAGATTCCTGAAAACGCTGTTTGACCTCCACTGCTCGGGCAGATCCATATTCGCAAAGGACTTCACGGTTCCCTAAAGTAAAGTTCCGAGCCAGACCCTAGTATTACAGGCATAATTAATAGATTAATAATTAATTCACGAAAATATTCGAAGAGCAAATTTTTTGAGGGAATTTTTTTATCACGAAAGGGCGTGACATCAAACAGTATTGAGAAATTAGCTCATGGAACCCTCTGATTTTGAATAGGGGCGTTGTTTAGGCTATGTGCTCAAATTTCTTACGGAGATTTTTGCTTGACCTCGGAAGTGTCTCCGTTAGTCACGAGTCAAACTACTTACATAGTTTCTTACTTACTCATGTAGACCATTTTCTTACCCCCCTCCCCCATTTTGTTGGTTTCCTTTGTTGAGAATTTGAAGTCAAGTTATTGACATTCACATACAGCAGAGCCTTCCTGTTCGTTCATCGACGGTCCCGGAGACCTTGAACACCTCAGCTGCTCGAGAGACGGTACGTCCTCAAATGCTAGTGGTCCCTTCCTCTCCGGGGTCCTAAACCACAGGGTTTTTTTTTGCAGTTATACGCTGCAGACATCCGGAATGGTAACATGTCAGCTGCGTCCGTGTTGACCACATCGTCGCTGCTCACTTCGTCGTCGACCGATGAGGAGAACCGCCCAGACATGGATATCCTACACCTGAATAATAATCAACAGCTGGGCAAAGAGAAACTCTATTTGAAAGGAATTTGTGCAAAGAATGGCTGTTAATCGGCGCTTCTAGAATTATCGGTGCAATTATGAATTAGTAGAAACGGCTTATAACATCGATCTCGATTGTTTATTGTTTGTGATACCAGACCCTTCCCCTGTCCTGTGCTTTTCCCGTCGACATTTCTATTCCTCTCCTGTCCATTTCACCATTTGTGCATTTTTTTTTGGCAATTGTCATCTGAAGATCTACGTCGTCTGAAAATATTTATTATATCTTTCTTTCTCGATTGTCGCTTGGTTGACACGCAAAAGGATGAAACCACCGGTGGACGTGGATTTCCTGTCGTATACCTTGAGGTGCAATCATTTGTAACAATTATCAATTGTAAATTATCAATAAAGTACTAGTCATAGATTTATTCCATGTATGGCGAAGATGAGTCACTTGGATCTGTTTATTTGCCATTCTTTAGTGGCGGTATCTCTGGAAATTATAGGATACGTTTAGAAAAAGTCAAGGAAACGTTGCCAGAAAAGTCAAAATGCCACGTAAATGGAGAAAAATTAGATTAAGCTGTGAAATAATTTTAGGTGGGTTTATCTATCGATTGCTACGGGTGACTATAATGTAGACTTGTGTTTTGGTAATGCCATTAGTCTCTTACCTTCATCTAGCAACATTCGATCTTGGGTGATAAATCAAAAATTGATTATTATAGCATCTTGAGCAAAATTTGTGGTCTCATTTGTTCTGAAGTTTGCGATATGTTGCTCGAACGGGTTATAATTGAAGTATTGGTGATGTTGACATGTGCGTTCTTCGGGCTACACAGTAAAAATTATTCCGATTCGTAAATGCCCAAAAAAACAAGTCCAAGCATGGTCCTTTGGCGGGCGAGTAAAAAAAATTGGGTAAATTTGCTTCTTGTAGTGATTGCAGTCATAGTAGGCGTCACTTGTCTAGTCACCTCGAATTTCCGGATGAGGGCTATGGCCGTACCTGCACACAAAAGCATGTGACGCTAACTCCGTGACGCCAGCGTGTTCTTTCTTGTATTATTTACAGTTTTCTTGACGATAACCAGTGTAATGGGCTATTTATCGCTGATATAACAGTTAGCGAATGTTTGGATGTCGTTTTCGTAGTGTTTGACGAAGTTGCTTGCTTTTTCTTAACAATAAGATGAAGCGGAATAATGGCAGTAGAATGCGACCTTTTGAGCGAGTGTGCCCATCTTAACTTTTCGTCAATCTATGTTCTACGTGAGTAGACTAGGGCTCACAACTGTAATCTCCTCCCAATTTATGTACTTTTGGAGCATAGGCAAGAGTGGCTGGGAGCAAACGATTTTGATCCACATTCCCAGTAATCCAGTGTGTAGGTGCACACAGTGGTGATATGTTCTCTAAAAAAGAAAGTAATGCTGTTTTCAATATAGCACTACAGATTTGGCTTCACAAACATGTCGGATCGTCAGAACAACAGTTCAGTGTGGCAGAAAAAAACCTTGTTTTCGATGAACTTAAAATAATTGTTTCATCTTGTACGAAAATAACCGAAAGCGATCTTCTTTCTCAAGAAAGTCTTACATTATACTATATCACTCGAAATTTGGCAAACCTACCATGGAGATCGCATTTGATTGCAATTGCACCGCATTTCTTTGAAAAAATCAGAAAACATTGCCAAAATCGACGACGAATGACTCTGGCTGCTGATGCAACGGAAAGTAGTCAGATAATTAAATAGTAAGATTCAGTTTAGGAACAGAAGGAGCATCAGAAATGCAAAATTTTATATTGGCATCACGAAAGCCGTCAGGTTCTTATTCCACTCGTACATAAGAGTGACTGATAAGATGGGCTCACCTAAGGACCGCACTCTACTGCATTATTTCACAAGATCTTGAGCAAAATGTAAAAGGGAGTTTCACTGCGGAAACAACGCTTGAAGACTTCGTTGACTGCCATTCCAACAAAATATAGACGATCAAATAGGTTCTAGCCAAGAAAATTTGAACTATACAAAAAGAACAACTTCTTGTCATAGCCGTCATATGTCTTAGTACGCAAGTACGGCAGCGGCGAGCCCCACCTGCCTCGTCCTGAAATTTAAATGGTTGTGGACTAGGTAAATGACGCATATTAGCCCACTGACTTACTACGAATAGTGTATTTCACTCGACTTTTGCTTACCTCGTGATATTGGTCTAGCAGAAGCTTAACGTAAGCGAAGCTATTGTTACCAAACAGCAGCGAAGCGATGATTTGTTTTCTATAGCTCATCCAAGCTAGGAAGCTACGAGTTTGCATACAATATCGCCCAAAATCAGTCAAAAAAGTCATCGCACTTCGTCGAAGTTCATTGAAATTTGCTTCCCATTGCCCTTGGTTAAAAGAGATGAATTTGAAATTCAAGGGCACCGTCCAACTAGGCTTGGCGAGTGCATCTTCTGATATGTAGGAGTGTCAATTTGCTTGCAGAAAACGGTCATGTTTTATGGATTTTTGCTTACGGTAGGTTACTCAGTGTGTAAGGCCTAAGGCATACCTCGCGCGATTCCGGTCGCTGCGCGATTTGGCACAACAGCGACACCTCGTGATTCGTCGTTAATGCGCTGTCTTTGGTCAGAACTTGCTCATTTGCAACAACTTACACAAGCTACCCAAATATGCTCCGAGAAGCGCGCACGATAAAATTGTAGAAATCTGGCAAATCGCCAAGTCGCGTGAAAGTGGCGATTCGGCCGAATCGCGTGAGGTATGTCTTAGGCCTAATGAACAAGCACACTGTGGCCAACGTGGCCTACCGTAAGGAAGAGTCAAAAAATACTTGTGAAGTTTAACCCTCTACCGTGTACGTACCGTATCCGAACGGGGACCACTATATATCAGAGGATGCGCCTCGCAGAACTGAGTCGGACGGTGCGATTTATATTTGCCCACAATGGACCAAGATATTATGATGCGACGCGGAACTCGGTGAACTCCGCCGGATTGCGACAATTTTTAATAAATTGATTTTGAGCGTCTTGTAGTAA
The DNA here is from genome assembly GCA_958299035.1 of Cylicocyclus nassatus. NCBI lineage: Eukaryota > Metazoa > Nematoda > Chromadorea > Rhabditida > Strongylidae > Cylicocyclus > Cylicocyclus nassatus. The sequence goes on from CATQJL010000326.1 coordinate 30,960,243, forward strand.
AGTGTTCATGTTGCTAACTTTTTCTCGTGCTCGGTGCCGTATCATGGGAAGTGGAGTGCTGCTGAAATAAGACTAGGCGATTTTCAACACCGGGCAGTTGGCGTGGACAAAGACCGAGGCAGAATCAAGGAACTCGAGAAATTCGAAACAAACTTTAGAAATTTATGCTCAGCAGTCGAGCGAAATTTTTCAATTTACTTGCGTGAAATAAGGATATGTCGATAGTGCCTTATTCCTCCGAAGGCACTATCGACATACCGCTCATCAATGCAAAAAATTTCATCATTGGCTAAGGCCCAGATTATTTGTACAGGCTTTAAAAACTGTAACTCTCAACATCGATTTCTACCAGAATAGCCCGTGAGTTTTGATATGCACTAAGGGTGGGGGGGGGGATCAAACAGGATGACGCTCCAGTAGAAAAAAAAGTATGATGTTCGTAATGAGCAAGCCGACCGTACATCTACCGTAATCTCAAATAAAGGTCCCGTCATACAACTCACGCCATGAACTTCTGCATTTTGGATATCCTTCAGGCTGCTGAGATCATTGCCTATTTTCGCATAACCTATTAAGTATCGCACCTCGGCTCAAAATCATCGGTATTACCTTTGTTGGTCTTTCATACTTGCACTGCCAGCACTTCCTAATTTTGCTTCTTTATGCTTGTGGAGTTGGTTCAGCATTTTTGTGGGATAATGCCCTCGTGACTGGAACAACATGCGCACCTTACAAAAATTTCGTTTAAATACACAAACTTGAGTTTGACAACTGATCTAAAACGATTCATTGTCTCGTAGCCTTCGTAAAAGTGAGGAGAGGCTGCTTCACAAATAGTGATTTTAGAAGGATATATCTCAAAGCTTTCAATTAACAAACGAGCTTCAACGCTCCCTTTTAAATGCGATAGATGTAAGGCGCATTAATTATGTCAGACTTCAAGACTGGAACTCTACGCATATTCGTGTGCCAAAATTTGCAGCGTGATGAAAGTAAAAGAGCTTTCAAGTTCGTATAGTTATGAACCGCGCAAAAAGCTGAATTATCCCGGAAACCATACTCAAAAACCTTCTTTTATTCACCGAGCGGAAAATTTTTTCTGTACAAACGCAGACTAGGTGATTGGGAGAATTTCGAAGATAATTTCTCAGCTTCGGCAATCATTTCTGAAACAAATCAAACATTAAGCAGCCACTAGCTCGGCTCTTTATCATGGTTGTTCAGCAGCTGCAGGTCATCACAGAAAAGGAAAGGTGGGTCATCAGCCTTGATCTTCATGCTTGCTCTATAAGCTAGTAAGCCATAGCTGAAAGCCTATGTTGCGTGGAGATTCTAAGCAGGAATCAAGCATGATTTTTTGCAGGGTAGAATCCATATATGTTGGAAGTAGCGGGATCAAGTTGTGTAGGAGACACAGGTTACAAAAACAAGAAGATACACTCGTTCAGAATGAGAGCAACATGGGGTGATTGGCTAGGCCCGCCACGTTCTACCCCTTTCCGTCATGAGCCTTCTTCCCCTTCGTGGTTTTCGATTGCCCTCCTACCCTAATTTCAAGTGTGGCTGCACTTTTTCAAATTTTCCCACGAGCTGCTCATCCGTTTCATTGTTCGAGAAGCGATCCTTATGCCGCACGATTTTTTCAGGCAATACGCAGCACGGTTTAGGGTCCTTTGGTTGCGTGGTCCTTTGATCCATTCGGGCTGGTCGATGTAAGCTAGGTCCACCCCGCGGCTTATACACCTGAAAATAGGGTACTCGCTTTTTTACAAAAATCACTTCCATGCTTCCAGAATCCTACACATCCTCTCGTGTGTAAGATGTGTTATCTCCACATCTGAGGCGCAGACCTTCTACGGATTTTCAACTAATGCAGGCACCATACTTATCCGTACACTTTCTCCAATCTCTTACGCCCACACAATCCATTGCATCATCAGTCCATTCTTTTATCCTTGATCAATGTCTGCATACATGTTATTGAGAAGTAGAGATTTTGAATTTTAATTGTTTGAAGTTGTTTTCTATACATACTGTTGAACCTTGCAAAATGTGTATACGTGATTTCTTTGCTAACATCAATAAAACCTTCCGCAATATGCTCTAATCGCATTTATAGAAGAAACAAACTTTGAAAATCACACTTGTCCAGGATTTTCCGGACGACAAAACTAAGTAACAGTGTCACGTACTTACATCCACCGAGCGGATCTAAAAAATTTGCTAAGCATATGCAGCCTTCTTTCGCTGACTCATTTTTTAACTCAAAAAAGAACATTCTTATTCTAGAGGAAATTTCGGAGTCACTAAAAGGCAGAGAATTTCTGAGGAAAGTAAAAATTCATTTACCTATTGTACGAGTTGAATACTAAATAACACCAAACGAAAATAGTCATTTTACTACTGCCGATGAAACCAGAATAACAATTCTTAGATAGTGTACAAATAATAAACGAGATAGCCATACCTACTTTCCAAAGACATAAAGTAACAGACAGACAGACTCGAGTTGCTGTAATGTTTTAAGCTTGTTTCCGCTTAGCGGAAAAGCTCAGAGAGTAGGAAAATAAAAATGTGTATGACTTGAAGGGAATAAATTCACGAGTTCGCTTGGCGCAAGTGGTAGGGATGTGGATTCGTACACTGGTGGTCGATGGATCGGTCCCTCTGAAATCCAATTGCTTTGCGAAATACACATCCACTTTATTGCAAAAACGTGCCGAGTACCTCAAACCTATGTGGCAAAACCCAAAAAATGCAGAAAACTATCTGTGCTTCCTATCTTTATCATGTAACGGGGACAGTAACCGTGATGAATGGAAATATGGACATTCCAGGTTGTCTCAGGTGGTTAATCGGTATGTTGATCAACTAAAGAGCGGCGTAGCACGGGTTCAACCTCAGCAGTGACATTGAGTGTTAGCAGAACCTTTTATCAGCACAGCAGTTTACAATAAGGGTTATGTATTCCGAGCAGAGGACTTCATCAACGTGTACGATGGTCGAGTGGATAACATATCTGGCTGCAATGGGTGCTTTGAAGGTTCAAATCCCGGTACGTCGCTAAGTTATTACTCAAAACTACAATGATGGAGGTTTTGGGTTGAGCGCTGGGACGTCTCTGGTACCGTTGGGGGACCCTGGTAGCATTTGTTTGGGTGTGTCTGGGTTGGAGGGGGATTTTGCACTTATTTGGTTCCGCGGTGATATGTCGTAACATTGTGGGTGATCTCCGTCTTGTTGGATCCCGGTTCTCCGCTTCTTTCCCTTTCCCCGGGTGGCCCTTGCTCCCCCTTCTTTCCCTGCCACCTTGCCCTGCCCTCTCCTTCTGCTGCCTTCGCCCCCTGCTCTGGTCCATCTGGCTCCTCTTCCGGTGGTTACCTACCTCACCTGCTTTCTTCTCGCTGGTTACCCCCAACTCGCACGACTCGCTTACCTTTCGACTGAGCACTGTTTTTCACTGCTTCGTATTTCTCTCGCCTTCGGTTTTTGTCTAAAGTATGGGGAAATTCTCTACTAAGAACACATAATTTTTGTATAAAAGTTTCCATCTACACTCGTATGTCACTACTGAGGCTGAACCTGTGATGCCGAACTCCGCCCAAGTTTGAGGTACTTGGCACTTTTTTTGCAACAAAGTGGATGAGTACTCTGCAAAGCGTTGTCTTTGGAGGGATTAATCCCCCGACCACCATCTCATGAGCCCGCAGCACTACCAACTGCGCCACACAAACTTCATCTATATCGTGGACATCTTCCAGATCAACCTAAACTGAGGTAATTTTGCGCGCATTACTAGTACAATCAGCTCATAAACATTTTCGAGACTCTTTCCTACTTCTTGAGGTTCCAGCTATGTTACACTTCCTTTTGAATTCATGTCTGTCATTATTAGTGATATGGCTTCGAAAATTTTCTGTTTTTTTTTTCAATCTCCAGCTCAAAGCTATCAGGTTTGTATAGACATCTACTTAGAATGTAGAAAAACATTCTCGTTAGGAAGATTTATTTTCGAAAAGTACCATATAAATGTATCTTAACTGCTTTGACGCAACTCCTAACTACATAGCAAGAGTACAATACTTTATAAATCATCTACACAGGAAGGATGGAGATGTATGGTAACTACTGGGGGGAGGAATGCACTCATAAGTAGAATCTATGGTGTCATGGATTTGCTAAGCGAGGTAGCTTTTACTGTACAGGTCTATTTACTACTATGACAGATGCTTGTACTGCTCTCAATGAACGTTTTTTTGTACCTTTGCCATAGTGTTCCCTGGGAGTGATGAAGCAAAATATTGGGATGTCCCAAGAGTAAACTCCATTTTCAAGTAAATTGAGCTGTTTTTTCTCCTAACAGATTCAGAGAGCTATTCGATAAAGCGGAGCAATCTCTACAAAAAGATCGAAAGATTCACCTAAGTCGTAATCCAAACAAAATTTGGAGCCAAAAATCAAATTTTTCAGCTACCCTAAAAGTATCTCCTTCCAGAAAATTCCTACGGACTTCCAACTTGCTTTATATAGAAAGCATTCAGTAGTACCCAAAAATGTATTTGATGGATTTTTTCCGGGGCTCAAAATCGAGAAACAAGAGTTCATTTGGAACAATGCTGAATACAGTCTGCCCCAATCCTAACCAGGCCAAAATCGGCATGGCGGGAGTCCGCGCAGCGAGGGTTTCACGCCACATCTGCGGCTAGCTAGTCTGCTCTCTCCTCGATCTCTTCACTCTCTGCGACAGCGCGCATATGCAGCGCAATCCCCAAGCGCAGCGAGCGCGCAAATTCAGCCGACGGTTCGGCCTGATCTCGATTGGGGCAAACTGTATGTGCAATTTTTCCGAGCTTTTGAAACTTTACGTAAAATTGACGTTCATCAACTACGAGTGGAACTGGAGCTGTCAATGAACACCACACCAAGTACTGACCAAATCAATCAGAAACGTTGTGAACTTGATGCAGTGTGAAGGAAGTCAAGAAGGAAAAAGAAGTGCCAGCCGTCACTAGAAGATCGTATTGATGGGTATTAAATTAAAGACAAATTGAGCGCTTTTGAAGACCATGACAAATCTTCACCGTCTAGGTACCCGGAAATATTTGCCTTATTCTCGAATAGCTTTGAAATAACGGTACGCTAACTGGCCCCGATAAAACCAAACAGTTGAGTGAAGGCTTGTTACACAAGTTCCGCAAAAAAAAAAAACTAAAAATGCGAGATCAACCTGAACCAAAAATTCGGCAACCCTTCCATTCCAAAAGTAGATACAGATAAGATCAGACAAGCGCCCCTGACATCTGATAAATTCTTTTTTTTCTAAAAATTGCTCAGAAAATGTGTAAATTATTGATCGGATAAATCAGAATTTGCAAATTAGCAAAAGAAGGATAGCACCCATAGAGTAGCTAAGTGATACTGTTAATTACAAGCTTCGATCTAGCCAGATTTCAGCTACATAGACACTACACCAACCATCTTCATCAACTGCTCCAATATCTCCAGCGATGAAGTGACCGTCTTCAGTAAAATCTTCGGATTCTCCCTGTACCCAGCATATGACGACAACGACTGTATTTCTATATCTCCTACTTCATTTGATCGAAGCTGTAAGAAATCTTTTTTTATGAAGTCTGCTGAGGTAAAAACGAGAAAACAATTAGAACCTTTGTGTCCCCGATTTTCTTATGTTACCAAGACTACGTTCATCGTATACATTCGAGCAAATAACCTGCGCCGCTAAAATTGAGATAACAAGCACAAATGTTGGTAGCATGAATATAAAAACAAGCACCCTTTAGCCATGCCGTAAGTTCGAGATATGGCATGCCCGGTTCTGGATTTGAATTTCCCAGGTTAGAATTGAAAAAAGACCACTAACAAAATAGTCGCAAAGACTCCAATCAAATCGCTCATCAAGATCTTACAAAAGCCACCAAGGGACCATTTCGCATATGTGTCCTGAGAGTTATTCGGGCACTGCTTGTACAGCTGAAAATTGCTACGAGCCGGCCATAAATTTTTGGGACTGACCTACATCGTGCAACTGTCAAGTAAACATCTGAAACGCTAGCTGCATTTATACTACCTTGCTGATAGCTAACAGCTCTCGCTTTAGTCGATTTAGGCAAAAAGATCTGATCACTCAAAACATTTTCTATCCGACTCTCACTAGACATTAGCCCTCACTAAACGGCATGCAAGAAACTGTTCAGGATTATTTTGAAATCTTTGATCAGCGTCTGTGGTACCGTGTCGTTTAGATGAATTTGAAACTAGTCTGACTCTTCTGTTTTTTTTAATTTTAATTTTCTTTCGCATTGGAGTCTGCAACGATTTGCGGGCTACAGCATGCTGTAGGAGACACAATTCGGAGGGAAAGAACGGGATCAAGCATAGGTGCGAAGGGTTGAGAAAAATCTCACCCCCCTTTCACTTTGGAGCCTGGGCTACCCCCCCCCCCTTCACTTTGGACGGAGAAAGAAAATTTTTTGAGGTGAGATGATAGTGTGCTTGAAGTGGAGTACAATTTGAGGTAAAAGAATTTATTTACAGAGTGTAGGGAATGAGAATGCGGGAAAGGGAGCAAAAATCGGGACCGGACCCCTTTCACTGGGACGAAGCAGGTGCTAAGGTGAGTTAGTCAGATTAAAGTTGAGATATCGAAGCTGAAAAATTCCTGTTTTAGGCATTCCATGGACGAGCAGTATTGAGTCGATATGGGAGGGCGCATGGTCGTGAAACGAATGGCCGGAGTGGTGCCTATACGTGGGCTTGTTGGACGAGACTCTGAAAAAGACATTTTGTGGTTATAATGTGGATATAAATTGAATAATTTGCCAACGTATTGTGTGTATAAGGATAAACAATAAATGGAATTGTTGTACACAATCGAATTTGTATATACTGAGTGAAGGCAGGAAGATAATTAGAATAGGAAAGGTAAGATATCGGAGTTTGATGATCAAAAGAGAAAGCTGCTGGAAATAAGCTCTACAAAGGTAGAGGGAGAAGGTAAGTCAGGTATTAGGTACTCAGGTAAGCTGCCGATGTAAGCTGATAAGGAGAAGCAGGTTTGAGTTGCCAACTATACCCCCCCCCTCGAGCCAAAAAATTTCCATATCTCAGTGGGGGGTCATCTCATGATCTAGTTTTTTTTTTATCTTGTAAGGGAGAGTGTGCTTGAGATAACTAGGGCTGTCGCAAAAGAATCTGCTGAAGCAGAACTTCTGAAGCTTGAATTTCACGCACAAATTTATGCGTCTTCAACTCGGTGTTGTTCCTCTCCTTTTTTAGAGCAGATCCTTTTGCGACAGCCCTAGTTATATCAAGTGAACCTCCCTCTACAAGATGGTGAACAAAGCAGATCACGAGGGGACCTCCCCGCTGAGATATGAAGCGTCAAATTGAACCACCTAAAATCGATTTTTTTGCTATAACTCTTATGTAAATAAACAAAAGTAAACAAGGAGCTGGAATTAGAATCTACTCTTCAAGAGCTTTCGAATGATATGTAATATGTGGGGGTTCCTTGTTTTTTTCGCCCTGCGACAGGGGTTGAGACGATTCAGTTATGCGATCTCAACCCCGCCCACTTTAATGCATGTGGAGGGGGGGATAGACCTGAGATCGCATAACTGGAGCGTCTCAACCCCTGTCGCAGGGCGAAAAAAACAAGGAACCCCCACATATTATATATCATTCGAAAGCTCTTGAAGAGTAGATTCTAACTAAAGCTCCTTGTTTACTTTTGTTTATTTACATAAGAGTTATAGCAAAAAAATCGATTTTAGGTGGTTCAATTTGACGCTTCATATCTCAGCGGGGAGGTCCCCTCGTGATCTGCTTTGTTCACCATCTTGTAGAGGGAGGTTCACTTGATATAACTAGGGCTGTCGCAAAAGGATCTGCTTTAAAAAAGGAGAGGAACAACACCGAGTTGAAGACGCATAAATTTGTGCGTGAAATTCAAGCTTCAGAAGTTCTGCTTCAGCAGATTCTTTTGCGACAGCCCTAGTTATCTCAAGCACACTCTCCCTTACAAGATTAAAAAAAAACTAGATCATGAGATGACCCCCCACTGAGATATGGAAATTTTTTGGCTCGAGGGGGGGGGGGTATAGTTGGCAACTCAAACCTGCTTCCCCTTATCAGCTTACATCGGCAGCTTACCTGAGTACCTAATACCTGACTTACCTTCTCCCTCTACCTTTGTAGAACTTATTTCCAGCAGCTTTCTCTTTTGATCATCAAACTCCGATATCTTACCTTTCCTATTCTGATTATCTTCCTGCCTTCACTCAGTATATACAAATTTGATTGTGTACAACAATTCCATTTATTGTTTATCCTTCTACACACAATACGATGGTAAATTATTCAATTTATATCCACATTATAACCACAAAATGTCTTTTTCAGAGTCTCGTCCAACAAGCCCACGTGTAGGCACCACTCCAGCCATTCGTTTCACGACCATGCGCCCTCCCATATCGACTCAATATTCTCGTCCCATGGAATGCCTAAAATTGGATTTTTCAGCTCCGATATCTCAACTTTAATCCAACTAACTCACCTTAGCACCTGCTTCGTCCCAGTGAGGGGGGTTAAAAGCAAAAAAATTGGAAAATTGTTGAAATTAAAATTTGGAAAAATTAAAGTTAAAAAATTAAAAATTTATTTTTTTTCAATTCCCCCCCCCGGTCGACGTCGGCAATTTTTGGACCCCCTTCACTTTTGAGGGTCAAAAACTATTGAGACCCCCTTCACTTTGGAGGGTACCCATCTCAGGCCTTCGCACCTATGGGATCAAGCCATCGAAGGTGAGACTAGATGCTCATCAAGCAATCATATATGAAAAAAAGGGTCTGAAAGCTACTTACATGAATTATAAAAGTGTACAAGTGACTTAATCTCACTTGTTGAAAAAAATAATTTTTGAAGATATAAATTTCAAAAGCCTTGTAAAAATTTATTCCGGTGGCGTTGCCGCCACGCCCCCTTCTTGATTTTCGAGTACGGGTCCGCAAAAATCTTGGTAAGTTTTTGACGTGTCCCAAAATTTCAATCGCTCAAAATTTTTTATCGCCCTCCCCCGCCCCTCTCCGCACGAAAGCCGCGTAGGCCACTGAAGGTTATAATAGCAGGTTTTTTCCAGCCTTTATGAAAAAAAAATCCCTAAGTTTTTTTTATTTCCACGACTTCCCTGAAAGGTCATTTATGAATTTTGTAATTCAAACTTGATAACTGCGCCGTCAAGCGTAGGCTTTGTTAATGGTTAATCGCTGGCAAAGATTGACATTTGAAAAAACACAAAACCTAAGGAATTCAAGTAAAGGTAAATTAACAGATTGCAAATTTCTATCACTGATGAGCTGTCAGAATGCCTTGTCTCATACGTTGCGAAAAGTGAAACATAGCTATACTGAATACGCTTCGGGACTTTTGGCAGCCGCTGTCTGCAAGTTTTTGCACCACCTCAAACTTGTTAAAAAAGAAATCTTGGAGTGGCCTCATGTCATGCCTCCCTCTTATGTAGCTGTTAAAAGAATGCATTTGATTCCCCCTCTCAAAGGTCTCATCTCTTTCAGGAGAAACTCAGAAGCTGAATAGATTTTTCCTAAGGCCTAGATCAACCGACTGAACGAATGCAAGCGTTCAGAGCTCGAGTCGAGTCGATCCTCCACCTATGCTGTGTTATCTAGGGTTGTGTGATCGTGAAGGTCGATGAGATTGCGGCCATTATGGGATGCCTCAAGCCCCATATCAGTAGGACAAACTCCGTGCTTTTCAAAATCAACTCGCAATTCAAATGGAGATCATCAGGTCAAACTGAACAATAAACAAGGACGTCCCCTCAATTAGTACCTCAAAAGCATCTCGAAGACTTTTAATTTTGAACAAATAATAGATATATTTGAAGCAGAACATTATTACCCATTTCAGTCACGATCTTCTCATAATATGTATACAGAAGACTACAAAAAGGAGATAATTATGGAAATAATAACAAGCACACTTCTATACAAGAACAGAAAAGCTAATGCCACCTCTAACTCCGCAGTCGCTTCGCCACAGGATTCAGATACTTTCCGAGAAGCCGTCCGTCAATATCATTTTCCTCCGTTTTCGGAACATCTTCCTCATTCGATCCGTTCCAGCTTGTGATCGTGCCACCAGCCCCATCTTAAATCTGAAGTTGGTAGCAACATGCATCGATCAGTATTAACGGACATATATTTAGAGCAATTTCGCAAGGTTTTTTCAAATGCTCAATAAAATTCTGCTTTTGTTGAAAGTGGGATCTTGATAATATACGACTAGTACTATGCAGAATATGACAGGAGAAAATCCGTTTTTTCTTCTAATATTTGAGTCATTGTCACCGCTCACAAGGAAAGGATGTTTGGATGAATTTCAAAAGGCGACGTAGGTATAACATTTTAGAGGGCATAAAGCTGATTTCAGATCTATATTCCTTATCTGCGGAGCATTTCTAGACGTTTAGAAGCGTTTATTGGGCTAAGAAAAATGGATTCACATTGAAGACGATACTAGCGGTAAAACTCTTTCTAGCGCCTAAGAAAGCTCTGATAAATGTCAGAGCATTCTAGGCAGTAAATGCTTTGAGATATAGAATTTCACCTATCGCTGCTTTTTGAGCTAGAAAATCTAAAAAGTTATCTTAGTTGATTCACTTCGTTTAGCTATTACAAAGGATATGACCATTGACCTTAAGGGGGGATGGACGACTGAAAAAACTTCTTTACTTCTTTACACTTTTTTAATGAAATAGTGATCCTATGGAGTCAGCAGTCGCCTCTCTCAGCAAGATCTGAGGGTTCGAAAGGTGAGCGTTTGGCTGACGACGACCAGCGAGCTAGTGATCGGAACTTTAGTCATACTAAGGAGGATCAAAAGGCTACGTGGCCGCTAAACAAAACCACGAATTGCTAGCCAAATGATAAAAAGCCATTGGAAGCAATTCTGTCAGGATTGTGGTGCCCGCCTGGACGTAGGTATACGCCGAACATACTGTCCGGACTTCAGCAGGACACTGTATATGAATAATGCTAGACATTCCACTCGCCCAGTTGCAAACTCACAAGGTTTTTTCATCAGTCTAAGAGCAAAAAATCTGTTCTTTTGAGCCTCTCGCCGAAATCGCTCGAAATAGACATGGGAGAACCCAGACAACAATTCGCAGATGATCACTGCGCACAACATGGTAAATTTCTGAATACAAAATGCCTCACGGAATTTTTTGTGTTTCAGATGAAGGCAAACACGTCACTTGGGCAACCGTAAGAGTTCAACAATGATGTACGCTTAGTAAAGTTCTTACAGCCAAACGAACCTAGCTGACTGAGGATGAACAGCTGGTGCAGTCAGTGATGCCGAGCGCTGGACTATTTATTCATTTATTTATTTATTTATTCATACGCTCTATGGCGTTCCTTACAAAAAAAAACAAGAGGATTAAAATACACACACAGTAAATCGAACAACCCCAGTCAAGGTCCACCGTGCCGTTGGGTCCATACCTTTAAATTGGTTAAGAAGTATGTTTGATAGAGCTTGCATGTGACTGCTCTGGACTACAATTGTCATAAAGATGTGATCATGGAGATGGTACCCATGCCCCCATTACTGCCAGCAAAACGTCCCTGAGATACACTATCTAACTCAGGATTGCATGGTGGATATACCAGCCACAACTGCGGCTTGTTGGACTATTGGTACCACAGTGGACTGGTGAACCGCATGCTGAGCAACGAGTTGTTGCATCACAGGTGCAGGGGCACCGCAGGCAGAGCAGCGGGTTGTTGCACCACGGGAACGGGGGCGAATTGTTGCACTACAGGCACCGGTGAATGATGCGGCGCAGATACCATTCCAGGCAATGGAACCTTGGTCGAGCAGCACTCCGGGAAGTCACATTGCCCTTTATTTTGGTCAAACACGAGAAGATGGGCATCTCTGAACATTTAAATTTGTTACAAACTTCCGAAGTTCCATTCTCACCGGGGTGTCGCGACTCCATCCAGGCAGTACGCAAAGGAAGGCGAGCATTCGCATAATCCGTTAGGTTTTCCTGCGCAGTCGACGGCATCCCACGAGAAAGCTTGTTTGTGTGACTGTACTTGCTAGCGGCGATGTACTGGACAACTTCCTGATGATCACACTGCCCCTTCTTTTAGTTGAAGACAAGTGGCGTAGGGCATTTCTACAAGAATTTTTCCATCAAATATGTCAAACTCCATCACATAAGAGATTTTACCTCTGAAACACCGTCCCCACTGCAAAAATAAAATTCTGTGTAACCGTTAGAACAGTATCCGTTTGTCTTACCAGTGCAGTCCATACGCCTGGTGAATATAATTTTTACTACCACAGATCAGCAGGCTATGATCAGGGTCAAGCAAGAGGTGTGGCATACGATGGCCACATACGGCCCTCCCCCTTGAGAGTGCTGCGGTACGACCCTCCCCCCTTCCTCCCCGGCGTTATAAACTTGCTCCTTGGGTGCTCTTCATTCATATGGGACCGGCCATACTATTCCAGGAGGTGATTCCTCGGTTCCTGTAATCCCTGCATTTCCTGTGATTCCTCGGCTTCCGCGCATTACGGAGCGCTTTGCAAACTTCAGTATACATTGTTTTTTCGCAATATACATTGTTCCACGACCCGCAAGAATCACAGGAATCGCAGGAATTGCAGGAAACACAGGAATAGTAAGGCGGGTCCCTAAGAGAGTTCACCGTAGGATGAAGGAACGGACAGGATGAACGTGCACAGCGAGTAGAAACAAAATAATCATATATCAAAGATAACAAGTAGTACGTCAACATAAGAAATTCATAAAGGAAATAACAGAGCTGAAAATCACTGACAAGTAGTACTCAAAGAAAAGACAACGTCTACCGAAAGAGTGTCAATGAAACTCAGTAAGGTGCACAAAAGCAATCAAGATCAAAAATAGCAAGATAACATACAAGTGCACTTGCTGGGGGTGACTGTTCGAAGTATGATCCGAGTGATGCTGCTACAACATCTTTATCCACGGATGAGCCAGAACTTGCTTCAAGGAGTATCTGCAACAGAAGTAACATAGAAGCGAGTGAAATCCTCAAACCAATTACTATCAACCAAGTGATGCATGCTCGAAAAAGAGATACGATGTAGGTATAACTGGGAAATTCAACGAATGTTTCAAATCGGTCAATTTCGCGCTTTTTCCTTGCAGTAGGTGTAGCTCATATTCAGCGCGCTACCGTAGGCCATTATTTTTGAGGCGATTTCCCGATTTCTAAGATGAGGGTGGATAAGGAAAAAGCGCTATATCTTCTTTTAAGGAGGACGCTTTTGGATGAAATTCTCAATGGCAAGAGAAGGAGGATTAGCGGTTTCAACGATATAAAAGTCATTGATGTTTGAGGTCTTTGAAGGTAATTTGATAGGGTGTGGCACAACCCCCAAAAAGCTGTGGCAGCCACATCTTTTAAGGGGTTGTGCCAAACCCCATTAACTTACTTCCAGAGGAACTTTTAGCGAACTATATTTACATTATTCGATAGCCTAGGCCTAGAAGTATTTACAGGATTGTTTTAAGCACGGTGTTTTCTTTACTCTGCGTAAAGTTGCTGCAATCAAAACTACTGAAAGTGAAAGATGGGTTTTGGCTGGCTCCTTAATCCATAATTTGGCGATTATTTGAGATGGAATTCCTAATATGAGCAAATAAGGAGCAGAGTATTATATGCACAAGAAGAGAGAGAGCTAGCTCACTTTTGAGAAATAGATAACCATGTTAAAAAATGACCCTTTCACTTGTATGGTCAATATTTGGGGATCAGAATTTGGTAAAAAATAGTGCATGTGAGTTTTGACATGCTGTTAACGAAAGTAATACTCTATTTGCTTTTTACCGCCTTTTTCTACACTTACCATGAGTGCACGTTGACAAATCAGTATCTCAAAAAACGTCTCGCATAATAGGATGTTTCGGCTGTTGCGTGCATCTGTTTGCTAGCTTTATTCGATTCAGCATAGGCATGCCGCTCTCTTGCTCATACATTTATAGCCCTTTTTGGTTGGATCCTTTTCCTTCACCTTGTTTACGACCCACCCTTCCTCCTCTGACCCCTTCGCACCCCCCCCCCCAGGTGCGGCGCGCCACACCCCACGCTTAACCCTGGCTATGCTTCTCACTTCTCAGCTTTCAAGCTATGTTGCTGGACTGTAGGTAAGGTGATCGTTATTGATGGTTATGTCCTTCTTTCGAACGGTATCTACACAATCGCCAGAACCTTTTCGTTCATTGAACAAAAGTGTGTTTCATTTCTGCAAATATTTAACAGAGACAAAAGTCGCTCATCGCATACATCGCCATTCGAAGTACAATTTTACAATAAGGCCTCAGACAGAGTTCACGCGATTTCATCGCCGCATTTCTTCCAACAAGACACACAGTTACGAATCCATTGCAATCCGATCATGTTGCATTTCGGTTGTGATAGTTATTCACGACTAGCTGGCAAACCCGGCTCCGCCCGGCCCTGTCATTATTATATTCGTAATCAGCATGCTCGATTACCCCCCCTGTGCCAACTCCCAGCCCCGTAGCTCAAATTTTGCAAAAAATCGATAAAATCGATATCGATCGATAACGAAAAGTAGCCTATGACACGCTCCCTGCCCCGAAGTATATGTGTGCCAAGTTTGGTCCAAATCGGTTCAGAAATAAAAATTTCTATTCCGCACATACGTACAGACAGACATACAGACATACATACAGACAGACATTCAGCTTTATATATAAGATTGATCGTTTTGAAGAACTATCACAACCGAAAGGAAAGATGATCGGCATGCAATAGACTCGTATGTAACTGTTCGTTTTGTTGGAAGAATGGCGCCGATGAAATCGCGTGAACTCTGCTTGAGGCCTAACAGTCGCAATCCCTTTGCTGCAAAACATGACCTCTGCCGAGCAGCTATTATAATAGTAACCGTCTTTTTTCCCATCACAATTCACGCTAAGAGAAAGACTTAACGAGGTCGAAAAACGAATTTTGGCGCGTTCAATCCCGTGCAGAAACATTGCACGGGATGCGTATTACAGTAGACGAAATTAACGGGCAAAAAACGACGATCGTCTTCGGGCACATAGGTAGGATTAACCACTGATAACTTTTTCGAGGGGTGATGAAATTGGATAAAATTTTGGCTGTGGGGAGAGGAAGGATGAATCAACAGTTTGAGTGGAAAAGTGGAATGTTTTGAGTTTTTTGAAGATAAGTTAATCGGGTCAGGCGCAACCCCTCAAAAGCTCAGGCGGCCTGACCTTTTAAGGGGTTGCGCCTGACCCCATTAACTTTATTTTCAAAGAAGCTTTTCTACCCAAGTTTTATGTAATTCGGTAGCTCAACCCTCGAAGATTCAACAGCAAGTGTTTGAGCTTGAGTCGACTTGTTTCGGCCTTGTGCTAATCCGAGGAGTCGAAGCACTCAGTGTGAAAAACGTGCCGGTTGGAATTTTGGCAGCACTTCTTACTTCACTGTTTGAAAGCGACATGAAGCCTGATTTGTAGCATATATTTGTAGTGAACATTACTTTGTTGTGAGTATAGAAAAGCTTACATTTTCCACTTTTGAAACCAAGTTAATCATGTTTGAAAACCACGTTTTTTAGACGTTGAAAATACTAGAAAATGCAGAGGCAATGGTTTGTAGAGCGCATAGAGGTAATTTGACATGCTGGTTACGGAAAGGATTCAGCAATTCACGCAGCAAGCTTCCTTGTCGACCTCATGATCTGTCAAAGTAAAATATGAAGATTGAATTTTGGCTAACTTCGACTGTGAAAACAATCACTATGCCGTCAACGACCGTCATTCCTTTAGATAATTGCGATATTCACCGGACTAGCGCATTTCTTCTGCACCTTCGTAGTGTCTCCCCAACCGAACAAATTCGTTTCTTAATAACGACCCCCTCCCTCAGTCTTACCCTCAATACGACCCCCATGTCGGGCGCGCCTGACCCCACGCTCAACCCTGGTCATGACCTAGATCACTTGTTGCCTCAAGACACATCAAGGTTCTACTGCGACACTCGCTTGGATATTTGTCAAGTGATTATAATTTTTCTCAGTATATGCAACATTTAGTTTGCCATCTTATGCCTGTTATAAAGAAATTTTTTGATGAAAACAGGGTGACTTTTTTGGATCTCATAAAATCATCTTTTCAAATTTTGGTAGTTTTAAAAATTTACCTTCCTAATGGCCTAAGCGAAGCGTATTAATGAATAAAGCTACTTTGCTCTTGCACCCAAAGCGTACCCAGCGCAGCAGCCACGAGCAGCTGGAGGCAGCGCAGACATCAGCGATTCGCCAACACCCGCTATACCTCTGTCGTCAGGTATATCTCAAGCCTTACTTTCACCACTGGGGCAGCTGATGGTGGACTTGGTAGCACAGGGGCTGGTGCTAAGATAGGCCGTACTTTATGTGGCAGTTTACTACGTAATCACACTGACGCTTCTTTCCATCGAACAATATAGGTGGGCAATTCTGAAAAGAATTTTTGTTTCCTACAATTTGGCAGTGTTTACTAAACCGTAGTTGTTGCTGTCCTTTTGCTGCATAATACAAATTCCGAAGTGCAACTGTCTGAGCAGTAACCGTCCTTCCCTGCGCGTTCACCTGCCTGAAGGGGCATGAACTTACACTACATTCCAAAGTTGTAGAAGACAGCATACGAAGACCAGAGGTGGAGCTGGAGAAGGAGCCGGAGGAGGTGAAGAAGATGTTAAAGTATCTTTAGCTGGCGCTGGAACCTCCACTGAGCAGTTTTCTACGATCGCAATGCTGCCCCTTCTTTGCATTGAATATCAACAAGGATGGACACTTCTGTAAATCTTCTCCTAAAACATTTTTTTTATCGTAGCGAGAGGAAACATCATGAACTCAGTGGTATCTTCCGAATGAAGTAAATTATAGAACATATAGTTCAACAAACTTTTGCAGAGACGCGGGAGGAGATGCATCAGAAACTGGTGCTGTCAGTGACGATTCCCCACGGTAGAAGAGACAGCTTCTGGCGATGGTTGTGCCTCCACCAGGGCTCAGCACAGCTGGCACCGGGTCAAGCTGGATATCGTTTTTAGCGCGGAAAGCAAAGGGGATATCGTTTCTAGGGGCCGAGGCGGAGAACTCCGCAAAATGCCGCCGGCATGCCACCGGCATGCCATTGGCAGGCTGTCCATCAACAAACAAAGGCGTTGTTTTCAGCCAAAACGCAATAGTATGATACCAAATTTGGTGTGTGCATACGCGTTGGTGGACCGGAACTACGGCCCAAAAATTTATGAAAACTTATGTGAAAGAAAGCTGTGCCCAACTTTTTTCTGAATTAGCTGGCACCGTGCCAGCTGGGTGCCAGCTGAGCTGGCACCGACACTTTGCTCACATAAGTTTTCATACTTTTTTACATAAAATGTATCTACACTGTAAAAGATTACATACGGAGAAGAAACAGTTTCATAATGTTCTCTTTTCAGCGTTTTATAGCAATTTGAAAACCACTCGGCCCGCTCCGCCGTCGAAAAATCGGCTTTTTCTGCTTCTCGAGACGTGATTCGACCACTTAAAAAGCTCGGAAAGCTGTGAAAATCTTTCATGAAATCAGAAATGCATGAAAACACTACTACATTTCTTTACATAATATAAAAATGATGACGGGTTTTCAAAACAGGTCAAAAGGGACTTTGTACGAAATTTTCGATATCAAACGGGACTTTTGAATTCCCTGGTGCCAGCTCGTGCCGAGCCCTGGCCTCCACTTTTACTAAACGGTTCTCATTATAATCACATCTTCCTTTTTGTGGGTTGTGAATTGATGTAAGCGGACAAGTCTGAAAAACAAAAATGAGTTGGAGAAGCGCAAGAAGCCTCTATTTTACCACTGAGATTGCCACGCCTCCAGAACAAAAGACAAAAGCAGGTGTGCAGTTCTTCTTTCCGGCGCAATCAACATCTTTAGAGCACAAAGAAGCGAAGCTGATTATAGCAAGCATACAGCTTACATTGCATTCGATTTTGCGCTACCAATTAGCAAGACCGCTCTTAGACTCCCCGGAACCTGGCGCTGGAGCAGGCACAGATGGAGGTTGCACGGCTGTCTTACTAGCCACAGTCTTAGCAGGGAGCACCGAATGACCCACTGAATATTTCCAGGGCGCCATCTAAAAATAACCGGCTGCGCGGGCGGTCGCGAGCGTGCCATCGCGGCGTGGCAGGACCTAGGGCTCGCTTACTGCCAGCACTGACTTTTGAAGAGCTATCTCTATGTATGAATGTTTTTCACTTCAGTACAGTTGTCGAGGCGCTCAATAGCTCTACTAGTGTTGGAATGAGTATTTTCTTCAACCGAAAATGGGTGAAAAAGCTGCTCAAAGCACTCGTACCTATAGTTACAAATGGCTGCGAAGAGCGCGCCCCGTGTCCCAGTGCAAATCTGTGTTCTGAACCCTGGCGATTAATCGCATACACCCTATAACTTTTAGCGGGAAGCAAGTGACGCTACCCGAAAAACGACTCCTTTCTGCAGGAGAATCACAAAAAGAAGTGCAGTTATTAACGTGTGATGAGTACCTTTCATCTCTTGCCATCTAATCATTCTTTATTGAAATAGTGCCTTAAGCACGGTTAAAAAAGTAACGATTCGTTTGTGCCTAAACAGAGAGGGGCTTCCTACTGAACATGTTCCTTATACGACAGCCATAAGAAGAGAAAAGCTGCGGATTCTAGTGCCAAGAGTAAGTATCATTCATTTTGAGACTAGGAGACTCAAAACGCTTCAATTTGAAAAAGCATTTTTAACAGATCTCATTTTTAATGATAGACCATTTGGATAAAATCAATTCGAGCACGTCTAGACAACTTGTAGGTACAGAGCGTTTTTGAGTTTTCTATTCCCAGAATGGGGAGTGGCTTGCTGGTAAGCAGCGTAAGTTTAGATGGATTCGTAGCTCAACTGTTCGTGAAAATCACTGTGTACGTCAATTTTGGCAGTTTAGATAGGCTTAGATAGATACCTCCGGCTCAGGTAGGGCGTTATCACGCTATTTCCAATTTTGCTACTTTCACTCATTTTTCGCTACCGCTAGTCTTCGTTCATATCTCACAGATGGGTCGATAAGTGTAAAAAAGCATAAGTACGGCCTGTGAGACATATGTGCTTCTCATACCTCTCGCTTCTTTGCCTCCCACTCCTCATCTGAGCGCATTCCTTAGATAGGCACTGCGCTGAGGATAAAACTGCTTTCCATGATAACCAAAAATTTTGTGCATGCAGTAAATGAACTGAAGGACTTTTTTCACAAGTTTTGATGGTGTAGACCCTGACTTTTTGATCTTCAAAATGTGAAATATGGAAAGAAGCCTGAGTTGTTGAACAAGAGTCCACCTTTCATGTTGTTATGATTACCTCAAAGCATGCAGATACTGTTCATTTAGCATAGGAAACGAGACATGGATACTGAACTTGTTCATCTGAACGCAACAAGGTAACCAGATTTGTCCTCAGAAACCAAAGCAAAAGCGAAAACTACGGATTTATACAAGGCTCTAGGCTCTTCAACCCATAGCATCAAGAAACGGAGTCATACTACACAAGAGCTTGCTATTAGGAAAAGGTCGTACAAGAAAGTTTATGCAAAAAGTTCACAGAAAAAGATCAATCATGTACAATCTCTAGTCTTTCATCGCTAACTTATTGCCACTGACTCAACGACATCCTCCCAGCTCGTGACACTGATAAGCTGTCATCGAACAAGATCTTCACTGGTTAGCCTATATAGCTCAAATAGTAGACATCTGTGCCTGAATTGCACGCTCCGACATCAAAATCCTGCGCGCCGGTCAAATTTGCAACGGGTCATGGGGCGCGCTCTTTGCAGCCATTTGTAACTATAGGTACAAGTGCTCAAAGCAGCTAGACATACAATCGATGTCAATTGCGTACTCCTTTTCGCATGGAAACTACGCATGCGCAACGCTAGGGTCCTGCATGCGGACCTCCAATCGATAAGGCCCACTTGAATGCCCGAACAATACGCGCGCGAACGTGGCGCGAAGCTCAGTGCATTTGGGAAAAAGGGAGCACGTGATTGACACGGACTGTAGGAAATTACTCAGGACAAGTTACTATCTCCTTTCAGAAATGATACATCTTCCCAAACGCAATCAGCACCCTCGTGATTGTTGTCCAGTGTATTTATATTTGTATTCTTTGTGTGTTTGACTAGTGTATCGCTACTGGGAATCTTTCCCGACAGTTTCGGACCATATGCGTTGTACATATATCTCTTTGTATGATATCACCCCTTTTGTATTTCAAGTTTGGTCAGGAAAATTTTTTTCCGCATTATGAAAGTCGGTAGAAAATGGAGTGAATTCAGTCAATTCATCTACAATCAAATTACCTAATACCCTCTAGCATTCATAGGGTTATTGCGTTACTCTCCATAGGGATCTTACATGGAAATCAGATCTGTGAATCAATTCCACATTTTGTCTTCTTACCGTACTGTCACGTCTTGGATTTCATGTTGTCGGTGTTGTCGGGGTTGCCGAGGTTGCCGGTCGTTGTAGGACCTCATGATAGCCTCCACGTTTCGCGCGCTCTCTAAGCTGTCTCTAACCCCGACAACCCCGACAACGCCGACATTATCGACAACACCGACAACATCAACAACTTCGACAACACCGACAACCGTTGCCGGCAACCTATGGCCGTTCCCTTAGGAAAAGCAAATAACTACATGAGACAGTGTCTGGATTTATGAGTCTTCTAATCTCAGGATGAATGATTTTTATTCAACAAGGATTCTGTAAAAAGAATTGCAAAGTTATTCCACGTATTGCTCTGCACAGCAACACCTTCATTTTACTATTCAGTAAATGTTCTATCTCTAGCCCACGTGACTGATTTGAGGAGACATATTCCCTATATAGGAAACGTAGCAATCTAAATAGTCAAGATTACCTTCCTAAACGAAGCTTGTCTTGCTGAATGGAAAAAGAACATTTCAGAAGAAAATTGCTAGTTCTTACCTTGGAAAACTTTAAGAAATACTATCTGTTACCAGGCAGAAACAGTCGGTCACATATTTATCCACAATTGCGTAAAAACTTCTGACATGTTAGGGCTTGTCCCTCGCAAAATCATTAGCATTAGTGCTTTTGAATCAGCACTTCAACTCGGATACCGATATGAGGAATGTGGATATACCTTCCTAAAACTTGCAACATTTTCATCACTAGCAGACAAACACATCCATACGCGCTGTCTCAAAGTTAGCGGAAACACCTGCAAAAATCCATCGCGAAAGCTAACGAAACATCAGTACTGGCAGCAAGCGAGCCCTAGGTCCCGCCACGCCGCGATGACACGCCCGCGATCGCCCGCGCAGCCGGTTAAGTAGATTTAGATGGCGCCCGGTAAGAATAGGCAGATGGCGCCATCGGAACCAATCCAGCATTGGTACAGTTGCTATATATCTTTCCTTCAACCTATGACTTATTTAAATCTCAATATAACCGAAAAATCTAAGCTTATCCGACGCTGCTCTCTTTTGTATGCAAACAGCAAGCAAATAAAACCTTTTAAAATAAACGTATGTTACAAAGAGCATTTAAGCACCAATTCTCAGTACATCAACTATTTAGCCAGTAGTTGGATATCACATAGATTATTCACAAGTTTGATCGTTTTTGAGAGATCGTTAAATTTGTTAAGAAGGATCAAAAATTGAGATGATTAAGAGCATATGTCTACCTAGCGATCGAGCGTGCAAACCAGAAAAATTTGTTACATCCAGTTAAGAAAGAGAATAAGAATGAAGATCACTGTTCTTGCTTTCTGGCGCATCTAGGTAACCTTGTGACGCTCATCTAGATCGCATGCCAATCAAAAATCAATTACACTGGCATGGAACTAAACTCTTACCTGCTGAGCAAAGTCCAAGCTACGTTTGGTTTCCGCATCTTGTGTTACGGCTGGGTTCAAAGTGGCAATGACTAAAGTTTTGGAATTGCCTTTTTCAAGCGAGTCCCGCAATAATATCGTTGATTTAGAATGCTAAGGGGATGTGGGTGCCTTAAAAATTCAAGAAATAGTGGATGACAAGAAAAGCATAGAAGACAAACTTCGCTTTGACCACAGTAAATTTTTCATGGGAAGAAAATGGCATACCTTTTTTCCTATACATCGGCCATACGCCTTTTTTGCCATCATCTTGTCATCCTGCAACACTAGCTACAGCAGATATCCCGGCAGTAGGAGAAGAGGAAGCAGCAGCTTTTCGCTTTTGCTAACCACTCTCTTTACAGAGTTCTAATGACTTGACATGACCTACGCCTCGAGGTTCCAAACTTTCGAGGTTGGTAAGCTGCGAGATAGGCTTTATTAAATAAAAACTAGCTCTGTTAAACATCAGAGGGACTCCAAAGGATTCAAATGAGGCTATTCGAGCTGTTCTTCCCTTTACAAAGTTGGGAACAATTAGTACCGGTAGGTGATGTCCTTAGAAGCATCTAGCAGATAACAAATCATATGTCAGAACTTTCAACTTTTGACACTGGGAATCAAGAATGGCCGGAGTTCATAAAAATCTGGCTGGAAGATTCGATTCGTGAATAACAGATCCTTTGCTTGTCGTGTACTCTTCTTAGGTCTGACAGAGTTGATTGATGACATCAAAAAAAGAAAATATTTGGGCCTTCCTCTGAGATTTCCAGTTCACTGCTTCACGAAATACTGCAAGATAACCGATTCCTCGGTGGACTGAAACAGTATTGATGAAATCAGAAAATCTGCACAATTTTACAATTGAGTCGACAACACATGTATAAAATAACCAAGTAAAAAATTCGATTGCTTTTAAATGTCTTGCTTATACCGATTTCATTGCTGGAACTTTACATGAATGTATAAATTTGAACGTGCGATGCGTGATTATGCACGAAAAAGCCTGAGGCATCCTCTGCTGTCCCTGCCTGTCCTCCAGATATCTCACAATCCGCTGCTATAAATGAATTTTGTAGCTGGCACCTTTGTTAATTGCCATTAGAAAGGAAAGATTATATGCTGTGATCTGGAGTCATAACAAAGGTGCTAACAACGTCACACTTCCTCGTGGGAAACAAAAAGTGTCAGCGATCCAGACTCAACGAACAAAAGGAGGGAAAACAAGATCAAAGAAGCAGATATATAATAATATAGCAAATATATAGCAAATACAAATACTGCAAACTTGCACCCACATTTCTAAGCCTCTACTGATGACACGGAACTGTGGCTACACGCCAGGAGGTACGCCGCGCGCCGCGGCCGCCCTGCCGCGCACGCCGCGTCCAAATCATGGGACCCATAGAACTCCTCAGACACTCGTGGTCGAGTCGCGCAGGGCAAAACGAGATGTCGACGAATGCCTGGGCGATTCGCGAAATCGGTGTCGCGGCAAAAGACACCTGACTTTGTGTCGCGGCAAAAGTGCGCGACAAAATCGGGGCAAAACCGGGACACCTGCGCGAGACACTAAAATGTCCCGATCGCGTTCAGAGCACGCAGCCTACGCCCTTACTGACAGCTTTTTGCGTCCTCTAAGCCCTCTCTCACGCCTTTCTTTTGACTTACCTTGAGTCCTTGGTCACGTTGGGTCCCGTTTCTCACGCTTGTTTCTTTTCTGCTGATGATATCCAGTCTGACGTCATAAAATTTATTAGCAAATTCCACATGATCTTCTCGAGTAGCGTTTACAATAACATCGAAATGGGATGCACAGTCAGCAGCAAGTATAGGAATCAAAGCACCGCAACCACGATACAAGCTTACGAAAGAACTACAATTAAGAATGACAACAGCATTAATTTTCTACGACTAATTCAACTTCATCTTCAACGTTTTCAGTCTTCTGGATCGTTACGTCTTCTTTGGTAACACTGCTACCTTCGACCATGACGCGCTTTTTCTGAAAATAAAAAATTATTGTTACCAGGATCGTATAAAACAAATGAATCACCTTTGATGGAAGAAGCATGGACCTATCAGGATCAAAATGATACCTCCGAATGTCTTCCTTGCAAAATTATAGTTCAGAAGTACCGATGAGAAAATTCACAAAGCTCTCCCATTGCTATCCTCGCACTACCGCTCCATGTCTCTTTTCTCTGAGAGGACGTGGATTAATTTTTCGCGAGCGTCGTCATTTTCGGCTAAGTCCAACCACCACCAGCAAGCGTGGACCAGTACATGGTCACAGGTAGGACAACAGCACATCTTCAAGACTGCGCTGACCAAATACATCGCATAGAAAACTGAAGCATCTGGAAAAGAGTTTTTGGAAGACTACTCAATCAGCAATATAAACATTTCAGATAACCCAAACAGAGCAACAATGATAACAACTTAAAAGTAGAAGATAGAAGCAGAATTAACCCTTTCTTGAATGCAGATTTAGAGTGATGAAGGACTGCCAATCTCCAAGACCGAATGCAACATATGAATAGATTACAGACTGCTCCAACTATCATGCTACAGTGCTTAGGTGCTAATCATTCCCTTAACCTTTTCCCATGATTTATTATGCGATAAAAACAAAATCATGCTAACAGCCCTCGCTATGCGAGTCTGATCATTTTCTAATTTCGCTAGACATACAAAAATCCATGGTTTCTACAATTGAGGAAATTACACTTTCCAATGCTCATTCTACATCAAATAATTACTCTTCGAAAATTCCAAAATTGCTAGCATTGAAGCTAACCATCAAAGAGACTTTTTCATGATGATGCTGAACAACTTGGATCCAGATCAAAAGAGGTTGCTTAAGTACTTCCAATATGACCCACTTTATAAGAATTCGAACTGGTAACCGGGAAGACAATCACTCTCAGCACTTAATCGTCCTCATATTAGCCTCATAATTGCACAAAACTCTCAAAAAGCAGTATACTTCTTTCTTCCAAACCCTGCACAGGTGGTATATGGCATATGTGAGCGATTTCCGCCAGAGCTCCTAAAGCACAAAAATGCAAACCAACAGTGTGTCCGCCACACGTATCAACTGCCGATATTATGTTCAGACTACTGAGGAACAAAGAACGCCTCAGTAAGAAGAGATGAAAAAGTTTGCTCTACGAGGAAACCGATCTTGAAGAACAGTACTTTAACCATCAAATAATATGTAGTCGGAATGAGTTACCTGTAGTCAGACTGACTAGACTAAACCATCTAGCGAATAAAAGGTTTTTGAGCTGCCGTGACATTACCAATCACCTTATATGGGCCAAGAGACAACTTGGTAAATACCAGAACCGATTGCACTAGGTTAAAGAAGCGAGCTTATGATGATTTGAAATGAAAGTGCGGTCAATCTATGCGTGAACTTGAACAAAGAACGGAAACTCCACTTAGGCTTTGAAATTTAACTGACAGCGGTCATAAGTGATTAAAGCGAAAGATTATTTTCTCTTTTTTTTCATTCATTACACTGAAATGAAGTCGGTGCAACGTCTAGTGAAATTAAGTCTTGACGATGGAATCTCAAATGTATCGCTCAAAAATTCAACTAAATGTAGCCAAAAGTCACCAGCAAAAGGATGAATCTACATTTGTTGCAGGGAGATCATTGAAAACATTGCTGATGGAGCACGAGCATAATTTAAAACTGGGAGCAGAGGCATGATTCAAAACTGGGAGCAAAAGCATGTTTTGAGACACACCCGCATCATTCCTTTGTCTTTCTAAAGCTTCGGCTTGTCGGACAATGTAAGCTGCAACCAGCGGATTTTCCGGAGAAGCCTAAATAAGCAGAAATAGGTTTAAATAAATAAAAAATAGAAGAAATGTACCACTTTAGCGGAGGACTTTTCTTCTGCGACTCAGGTTTATCAACGCAATTCTGTAGTTTGTTTTCGCAAATATACTGCAAATAGTTCATAAAAGTTTCATCCCGGTTTTGGTGCGATTTTGTCGCGACGGGCGAGGAGATTTCGAAATAATGCACATATAGGTCAAATCTTCCCAGCATTTGCTGCTTTTTCTCTTCCTTTTGATTTGAAAACTCTTTGAATTGTTATATTGTACTGTCCAGGGATGACTCTTGTCATATTGGCTGGTTGCTGACTTTTTAGCTTCGTAGCAAATGATCACGTTTGCATATTCTAGCGAAACATCTCTTTTCATAATCTACAAGTTACACTTTTGTAAGTTGTTACATTGTTACTGTGCTTCCACAAATACATGATTCCACACGCAAATAATCTTCAAAGCTGCGCGTACAAAGCAAATGTCTGTTGATGACCCTTTGGTAAATGCGTTCCGCTCTCGACTCTGAGAGTCGTAGATTTGAAAGATGAGCTGGACAAACGTGGTTCGCCAAAGCTTGGAACAAATCTGTTCTTCTGGAACAGTTGAAGGAGGTGAATATATTGGTTTTGTTTTTGGTGAAAGCTTTTTTATGAACTTCATTTGCAGTATATTTGCGAAAACGAACTACAGAATTGCGTTGATAAACCTGAGTCGCAGAAGAAAAGTCCTCCGCTGAAAGTGGTACATTTCTTCTATTTTTTATTTATTTATATTTCTGCTTATTTAGGCTTCTCCGGAAAATCAGCTGGTTGCAGCTTACTTTGACCGACAAGCAGGAGCTTTAGAAAGATAGAAGAAAGGTGCGGGTATGTTGCTTTTTCAACACCGCGAATTACCTCTTTCTGTCTTCTTTTCCTTTTTCACTTGCTGGCTTCTACGGGTCTACCCTTATCTGTTTTATTGGTCCTTTATCCAACGCTAGCTTTTTGATGTGGTTACCTTGCCTCAGAGCGAGTCCGCAGTGCAGGTTATCAAATTCAAAGGATTAAAAAGCTTTCCTGCTTTGTGCGAAGTTTTCTAAAAGTTCCTTAACAAAAGTGCCAAAAGAGTTTTGACTTTGCCCTCAGGTTTTACAATCGGGGCAGCCGTACTTTCCCTCTCAGCTCTACAGGAAACTCAGCTTTTGAATAATGTATTCTGTTTTGTATTGCGTTTAGCTGTCGTTTCCGAGTTTCTTGAGCAAGACTGTCTTCCCCCCCCTTTTTTTTCCCTAATTCTTTTTCATACAGCAGTTTCCTGTATGAAAGTTGCAAAACTACCTAACTGCTGTTGGTTCGATCGTGGAGGGAGTCATATATTATAGTATACTTTCTATATCATATCATGCAGCATTCGCCAGGTAAGTGTAGGTTTTTTTGCAAGTGGGATGTGGAGCAGAAATATCGTGGGAAGAAATGTGCAGCGTTACAAAGAGCAGAACGATATTTCAGGGAGATATAATCACTTTCCGGCCAAATTTTGAAAATCATCGCAAATCACGATGAAGCCACTGCACTGCAGAAATTCTTTTTTCTCTTAAAAGGTGAGCGTGTGAGCAGAATGATATTGTGGGACCGACACTTACATTCAGGGAATATCATCCACATTCCAGCGAAATTTCGAAAAAATTCTAGAAAATCTTACTTGTGTCGGAATTAAGGCAACACCCAGGCTTATGGATTGCGAACCATTAGAAATTTACAGTTTGAAGGAGCATTCATCCATAAATTTGCTTCAACCCGCTTAAATATAAAAAGCGCTAGCTTGCTTTTCCGGCTCCGCTCGGCCCTGTCAAAACACTGTAATAAAGGTCCCATCCCTATCCCTGTACAGCCTTTCCCTGTGCCCATTTCTACACTTCTTTTCCCGTTCCCTTTATTGTTTTCGAAATAGGCATGCCCACTTACCCCCTTGTGCCACCTCCCAGTCCTTCAGCTCAAATTTTGAAAAAATTGAAAAAATCAATAAAAGTAATAGGTAGTACCAAAAGCTAATATAGTATGTAATCAGCATGCTCGATCAATCCCTGTGCCAACTCCCAGCCCAGTAGCTCAAACTTTGCAAGAAATAAAATCGATTAGAGTGATGGATAATTCCAGAAACTAATGGTGTATTCGTAATTAGCATCCTCGATTACCCCCCCCCCCCCTCCTGTGCCAACCCGAGCCCTGTAGCTCAAACTTTGCAAAAAATCGATAGAAGATAAAAGTAATCGATAATTCTGAGAACTAATATTGTATTCGGAATCGCCATGCTCACTTACCCCCCTGTGCCAACTCCCAGCCACTAGGCGAACTCTGCAAAAAAAATCGATAAAATCGAAAAATCGATATCGATCGATAACGAAAAGTAGCCTATGACACGCTCCCTGCCCCTAAGTCTATGTGTGCCAAGTTTGGTTCAAATCGGTTTAGAAAAATTTTCTATTCCGCACATACGTACAGACCAGGGCACGGCACAGGTGGCTTGGCAAGCAAGCTGGATATCGTTTTTGGGGAAAAAGCAAAGTGGATATCGTTTTTGCGGTAGAGCACAACGTTGTCTTTCGGTCTGCGGCCGGCACGCTGCCGGCATGCCGCTAGCAAATAAACAAAAGGTTTGTTTACAGCGAAGTGAAGATGAAATGACACCGAAATAGGTGTGTAGATGGGCAATGGGGAGTTAGGACTAAGTATGAAAAATTATGAAAAAATTATGTGAACTAAAGGTGTGCTCAACTTTTTTCGGAGTTAGGTGGCTTTCAAGCCACCTGGATAGCCACCTGAGGTGGCTTAGGAAAGAAAAAGTCATAAATTTTTCCTCTCTCACATAATTTTTCTACTTTCTTTACATACTTTTCACCTACACCGCCTCAAACCCCCTTCTCCCCGCTTAGTTATAGCCCCCTGAAAATTTTGAATGCGCGGAAAGGCTGCTCTAGGCCGTATTGCTGCACGATGGATACATCATGCCGCCATTCCGGAGAATATGAATATCATCGCGTGTGTTCGATAATTCTTTTTCGTTTTTTTTCTGCTGTTGCTTTGTTCCGTTCCTTTTCATGTATTTTCTCTTCGAATATCTCGTGGCGGATGTCGTAATTTTATTGAAGTCAAAGGGGACTTCATTTTTTGCAATTTCGAGACGCCACCTCGTGCCGAGCCCTGGTCTAGGGTCAAAGGGGACTTCGTAAAAATTTGCAAAAGTCAAGAGGGACTTCGTTTTTTGCATTTTCAACTAGCCACCTCGTGCCGAGCCCTGGTACAGACAGACAGACAGACAGACAGACAGACAGAGAAACAGACATTCAACTTCATATATAAGATACCAATGCAGCTCCAGCCTTACAGATGATAAAATCCTAATGCAGTTGCCCAGCGAAATAAACTCAGAGGTGCTTTAGAAGGTGCATATTGAAAAATTATGTTTTGCCTTACGGACAATATAACTTCGCTTTAGCCTTATCACCACCTCTTCACCGATTTATACATCGTACGATAATTATGTGACTGCAATCAAAATATCTTCTGAACCCTTGCTAACTCACTGTCCCCTAGACCGCCATTTCCATTCTGATGGCTTACACTTGGAGGGGATGACTGAGCATTCGTGGCACCAGCACTGCTTGACGGCGTCCTGGTCAGTAATGCCAGTGCATTTCCAGCTGAAGTGGTAGTTACTGGGGCACTAGTTGTTTATGTAGTAGGCAGTATTGGTGCTCGTAGCTGACGGAAACCAACAAGTCATGACAGGGAACAAATCTTCTGCATTGCTCCCTCCACTCAAAACATTTTTATCAACAAGACTCCGTAGATCGTCGTTGTTTTTGAACTTGGCTACTACCCCAATTTCACGAGTACAGGACGGA
The DNA here is from genome assembly GCA_958299035.1 of Cylicocyclus nassatus. NCBI lineage: Eukaryota > Metazoa > Nematoda > Chromadorea > Rhabditida > Strongylidae > Cylicocyclus > Cylicocyclus nassatus. Next base: position 30,990,008 of record CATQJL010000326.1, read on the forward strand.
CTTGTTTTTTCCAAAATTCGACCGGCCTAAGCACACCAAAGCATTTGCCACCAAAGGAACCTATACGTGCTACGTATTGTTTGAGGGCATCGTACGGCACAAGTTTAGTTTTCCGAGGCGAACGAGGCGAATGGGCGGCTCGCTTAGAGGCACCGTCTACCCAAATTCTCTACTTCCATGTTTCTGTCGCTTCCGGGTATTCTATAGGCCCTGATTCGGAATATGAAGTCTAGAATCTCCAAAAACCTTGAAAACCCTATTTTGGAGAACAAGCGGGACGGGTGAAGTGCAGGTCGCAGGGCTGCGGCGCTGTTTTAGTCCGGATATATCAGCTTCGCAGCCCGCCAAATGGGCGGAGTGACCGGCTCTGGATTACGTACCTTCCGGAGCGGATTTCTCGCTCCGGAAGCAAACTTTGCGGGGAAACTTGGGGGTTGGCCTAGTGTGGGGGCCCACAGTATGCCATCGAATTTCGTGAACCTCCACTTTGGGTGGACGGTGCTTTAAGGAACACCTGAATGCAAGCAAGGACAAATCGCGCACATCCACTTCCCTAGTCACTCACCGTGTTCAGAAACATGCATGAACAAATTTCGGAGATTCGGTGAAAAATCTGGCGCACAAAACCCATAACCTATAAGTTCTCGGTTTGAATTAAACTCATCAAGCCAAAGCTGTATAGGTTGTAGATTCGGAAGCTTTCTGGATTCGTGCGAAAATGATTCGCAAAGAAGAATGCCTAGCGATCACACGTGAACCTGCGCCCTACCTAGATGGCTCTTCTGAGCTAATATTCTGCTCTAAATAGGGGTCTCCACATGCGGATTCATCTCACGCTTGCATCAAATTTAGCTAATCCATAAGGTGAATGTTTGGTTATTGGCCAGCTGAGCTAGTGATTGAGCCAAAGCCCTGACACTGCTCACTTTGCTGCAGAGACATTGTCGAATAGATTTCAGATCGTGACACCCTTTTCAGTCTCTGAAGAAGGGATTTGCCGGAAGTTAGCCAGTAAAGTAATCTAATAATCTCGGTCACAGCTCACAATCGACACAAAATATAATACTACCAGCCGAGGTTCTTTGAGAGTCGTTCTTTCTATCTAATAGATAGTATTAAGCTGTTTCATAAGTCTTGGACTACTTACGGCGATAATCATGCACTTCATATTCTCAGTAGGGCTTCAGGGTACCACGATAGAGCAAGGCAAGCTCCACAAGCATGTGTAGTTTCGCAATAGCTTCGATCCGCCGCAAGTTTGAAGTCGAGATCTGAGTCGTACTTAATGCTCAAAAAATCGAAACGATTTTTATATCTTTGATCAAGAATATCCTACGGATATCACTTTTGCCCACAAAAATAATACTTTACACCAGTCGTATATACCGTTGCTTTATTCTTTATTCACTATCTGCTAGAAATCGAGAAAACCAAAACTTTTGTGCCTATATAAAAACGAAGCTATGCTGTTTTAACGCAGATAAATTAACACAGGCCTTCCGAAGTATAACCGTAAATTTTTAGCCTTCCACAAAACCGTAGTTTTTGAGAAATGTTGATTTTAGCATGGATCACCCGAGGTGAGGGGAGCTAAATCTGATATATCCCGAAATTTAGCGCTAATGTGAAGCTGGAAATGTACGGTTACACTTCTGTAGGCCTGTAGCAAACAATTACTTGCGTTAAAGCAGCATACTTCGCTTTTTTATGTACAAAATTTGGTTTCGATTTCAAGCTGAGAGAAAAATAAAGCAACGGTATATATGGTCTGATGTGAAGTGTTGTTTTCGTGGTCAAATAAGAGAACCGTGAGATGTTTTTGAACAAAGATATAATTTTTTCCGTTAGCATAGAGTAGACTCAGAGTCGGCTTCAAACTGGCGATATATCGAAGCTAGTGCGATGCACATGATATCTTGTGGAGCATGCTTTGCTCCATCGAATGGTACCCTGAAGCCCTATTGACCATGTGAAGTGTAGGCCTGCTGTAAGTAGCCAGAGTGTAACAAGACTTATGTAACAACCTAATAGCTGCAAATCGATGGGTATCCTCTATGAATTATTATAGTGCTATACAATAACGCGCAGCTCGTATGGGATCGCTTTTTCTTAAGGCTAGCTGCGAAAACCAAGATTTTATATGGCGAGCTAGTATACATATGGCGAGTGCGGCGAGCTTGGCCTGGCACACGAAGAGCTGCAAAGATCACAATACTGGATAACATTGCCACAGAACTGATATAACATCAATTTTATCGATTGGTTAAATTATTAGATGAACGTCTAAAATCTCATAGAAATTGAATTTACGAGGTTTTATGTATGTATATCGCTCCATAATTCCTTCCATACACAGAACCCAAAATACTGCAAGATAGAATGTGCTAGGAATTGTAGGAGCGAACGATTACGTAAATCACGGAAACAGAAAGAAAACAGATGGTAATTCCTAGTAAGAATCAATCTCACAATGAAGGAGTTTCTAACTTTATTTGTATTTGAGGCAGAGACAATAAGCAATAACAAATGATAAATTGGTATCACCATGATCGCGTATGTTTAGAACACTATGTGAACAAATCAACAGGCATTATATCACTGATAGCTCACTAAAACGTACTATGCCTAATAGTGTAGTTCTAATCTTGAGAGAACAGAAGAAAGTGCTGTAAAAACCCTTCGGTAAGCCTACTAAAGTAGGAAAAAATTCAACTTTTTATTAGAAGAATGCGATGAAGAAAGCACGCGCCAAACAAACAACTGCAATCGATCAATTCAGCTCGATCCAAAGTAGGTTGGTCAAATTTTGATAAACTTTTAAGAAAAGCGGAGGCATGGTTTCGGATGTTAATAATGTCAAACAAAGCTTTAGAATCGTAGTATGCTCTGAAAGTTAGAAGCAATAAGAAGCCCTTAACGTCGGACGTCAATATCCAATTTACTCGGTACAATAAAGCAACTTCATCTATGACAATGGAAAACATTGACATTTTATCAATAATGTGAGCCGCTTATCAGGCAAAAAACATCTGGTAATCTACAATTCTAGATATCTCATGGAGGATTTCCCGCATCAGATGCACATGACGCTCCGATTATTGGTATATCGTTATTGTTTATCCTGACGAACCATCCACTTCCACTACATAAGACTTGACCGTCTGGGCCGACTAAAAAACTCGATTTTACAAAGACTTGAGAATCTGAAACTTACCCTGCATTCCTGGCATTAACTGAGCGGTGTAGTAGTAAAGAAGTGTGTCTATCATGCAGTTTGCTGTTTGCCTGGAGATAATGAGTTTTGTGAATAATTTACGATATCGTCGCAGCCATCGTTGTATGAAGGAAGATGTTTAGATGAAAACATTATGAATGATAAGAAAGATAGTTTTTTAATTTGTTACTCCGTTTCGTCCCTTTCCTTAGACGGAGTTTTAAGATCTAGACCCTCTCCGGGACTCTTCAGTAAGGAGAGAGGGTCTAGTTTCATTTTCCAAAGAAATTATTTTGAAAAAATTGTAAAACTCAACTTATAATCCGATTGTCGTCCGACTCTTCTTTTCTGTCGTGTGATCTTCTGTGTTGCAAAATAAGAATGGACTTGTCTCGACTTGTTTATTTTCATTGTATTATCATTTGTGTTCCATATATCATTTATATTTCGTTTCATATATATTGGTTGATATTATATATCGGTTCAATAATTTATGTGTATTTTATAATATATTTTTTGACTCAGTTTCTTAAATTCATCATTGAATATATTGTATTTATATAGTATGAATGGATTTCTATTTAAGCATTTGAAGATTGATGATGATATTATACTTATGTCATATTCATTTTTAAGTAGTATATCTCTGAGTTGTGAGATTTTTTGCTGAAAATCGTTTAAGTATGTACATGTTCTTGCTATTCTGAGAGTTTCTGTATATATGGTTGCCTTCTTAATGTTGAACGAGATACTAGATGTAGAATGTATGAATCTTTTAACGTTAAAATTAAAATAGTCAGTTTTATTATATAATTTTGTGATCAATTTATTGTTTATTATTTCAATATTTAGGTCGAGATAGTTACAGCTATAGGAATTTAAGTGTGTAGCTTCTATTTGAAGTTTATGTTCGTAAATTTTTTTGACTAACTTGTGGATAGTATTTTCTTCTAAGTTATGAATAAGTAAAAGATCATCCATATATCTATAAGGTATTATTTGGAAATTGTTTGTGATATTTTTAATAGAATACCTATATTCGTACCAAGAAAGTGTAAGGTCTGCTAATAGTGGGCTGAAGTTACCACCTTGAGGAACTCCAACTTTTTGTTTCAATGTATAAATGCTAAAGCGACAGAAACTATTATCTAGAATATAGTCTACTAAATATAGTAAATCTACTAAAGTATAAGACCTGGATTTTGTACTCAAATGTGTCGTATCACTGCTATAATAAATTTTATTGTTTCCACTGATTATAATGTATTTTTCATTCGCATTGTTGAAACATAGTTCTAAAAGTTCTTTTATATTGGATTTTATAATGTCGTGGGGTAGACTTGTAAACATATTTGTAAAATCAGCAGAGAAAATCTTCATGTTTTTCATGTTAATATTTGTTAGATTTTCGCTGATGTTAATGTTATCTATAGCCCAGTATCCGTTAAAATTGTGATTTCTATTTTTTATAGCTTGCAAGTATTTTTTGAAATGACTTTTAATGAATGTGAAAATCATTTTTAATTCGATAGCTAGTGGTTTTATACTGCTATGTGTAGCACCAGTTATGAATCTGAATTTGGTAGGTGTTTTGTGTAATTTTGGAACTGCATATATGAGAGGAATATTATTAACTTTTTCTAAATGTAATTTATTGCTATTGCAAAAAATTTTGTGTCTGTTGATGATTTCTGTATTATTTTCCATTGTGTATATGTCATACGTTGAATTTTGTAAAAATTGTAAATTTGGTCCTTTTAAATTAATGCCTAGTTCATTCATTAACTTTTGTATATAAAATTTGATACATATCAGACCAAAATTATTGCTGGCTTTATCTAATGGACATATTACGAAATTATTTCGTAGTTCTTTGAAGTATTTGGAATTGAAATCATAACTATGTTTGTTTTCTAATCTTGATTTGTAAAGAAGTGGTTTTAATTTATGTAGAAATTTTTTTGAGAGGTAGTCTTTTATGTTGATGAGTTTCTCATTGCTTATTTTGTATTTTTTGATATATGTGTTCATAATGATTTCTACGGTTGCCTGTATCCATTCAAGTACTTCTTTTTTGTTGGTGCTTTGTTGTAATCTATATTTAGTGCCTTTACTCATTATTGATTTTAAACGCTTATCTTTGATTATATCCAGATTTCCAGTAATTATATGTCCGTGGTTGTTGTCAATAAATTTTTCTTTATCAGGTTCCTTGCAATTGCATTTTTCTGACAGAATTTGTTTTAATTTATCTTCGTCAAGTTTATTAAGGATAGAGTTGTAGTTAAAGATTTTTTGTGATATTGGCTCTTTATACATGTATACCAGTCTGCAGGGGTTGTATTTTACATTAGGGTTTTCTAAAATGTTCTTTATATAAGTGCTATTAATGATTTTATTCAAATTAACTTGATCTAATATTTGGTGAATGTATTCAACTTTAACATTTATAAATTTAGAATTTGATTTTTCTTTTTTGTCATTATGGAACATATACTTACACAGAATACTCAATGTAATTGATTTTTTATTTTGTTCTATTTTGTTTAGAAATTCGGAATCAAAGGATGCTATGATTATTTGTTTTATGAAGTTTTTCTTTAAAGAATGAATATATTTGAAAATGTCATGATGGGTGATTGTATGGTTGATAGTATTAACGAAGATGTCTAATGTTTCTTTGTTTTTATTCTTATTTCTATTTTTGCTGCGTATTCTGTCTTTGATGATATTTAAGCTGTAGTAAGGATGGGTGTCTTTATGTAAGAGAGGATTATTGATATCAGATATGTTTCCATAACCTTTTATGTTATCATTTAATCCGAATGGGTATGCAGTATTGAGTAATTTGATCCAAAACAATTCTTTATTCATTAATATAGTTTTATTTTCGTTATTTTGAAGGCTGTCTGGTATTTTAATGGTTATTTTTTTGTTGCAACATGTTTTGAAATGATTGTATAGAAAGTTGTCTATGTCATTCTTTTTCGAATGATAGAAGTGTTCTTTTATTCTATATTTAAGTTTACGTGTTGTCATTCCCACATATTGCTTATTGCATTCTTCACATGTGACACAGTAAATTACGTTGCTGTCTTCGCAGCAACTATTTTTCTTACAATAAGTGTGAATTTTCAACCCTGTTGAAGTACTTATTATAAATGGACTATGATCCATTAACTTGCAAACAACACAAGTGGAGCAACATGCAGTTGTCATGTGATTATTTCCGAAATTATCTAATGTGTATTTATTGTTTATCCTACTTTTATGAAATTGTGTAAACATAAAATAATTATCATCATCGCAAGACACAGTTTTTTTAGACCACTTGACTAACTCTCCAGTCGGCAGGTCCTTACCCTGGAGAGTTTGGGAGATAATGATTCGGCAGGGCTGCTGCCAGGGTTCATGACAGACCCTATTAGTGTTTGATGAATTTTTTGAAACTTAGTTTACTTGTGAATAAACGGGACCTACGGAGTCGCAGGAGGGGTATCCCCCACGTCCCACCGTCAACCGCTGGTATGTTTAGCATAGGCTAGGAGAGAAGACAAAGCTTTACTCAAATTATCTAGCAAGCAGCTAAGCTAAATATCAAAAATCCCAGCCTATTTGACTTACTGAACCTTCAAAAAATTCGAAAAACGAACTGGCATAGTTGCATGTCGCCCACTTGATTCACAGCAGCCATAACTGATTGACCATTACTACAGGGCATAAGCAACATGAGTCCATTGCAATTATCATCGTAGATAGAGGGACAGTCTTGAGCACAACCTGAAGCAAGTATACGATAAAAACTTAACCTTTCGGACCTGGCAACAGCAACTGTCACTACCAATTTCACAGTTCTATTGCCGTAGCAACAGCAGATTTTTTTTCGTTCACTACCCTTCCGGATGCTATGCAGCCACTTCGTTATGCAATTAGCGTTAGAAATTTCTGAGTGCAAATAAATCGCCAAAAATCGATAACTCGCAACGTTCTAAACGCCGCGTCGATTGTTGAGATGGACAGTTAGAATTAATTTGAATACGTGATATAAAGTCGTTCGTGGTTGATCGTGTTTGTTCGCGGATCTAGATGTTGTCAAAAAAATTTATGCGAAAAAATTTGAAACCAAAAAGAAAGAGGAAAATCAATAGTTTTATGTTCGAAAAAAATCCACACTTTTACTTAATATTTTGTATGTCTCAATAGCAATTCTAAAAAACTTTTAATCGTCAGAGGAAAATATCCTGGTATGAAAGAGTTGATAATCTTCCCGCATCAATTTCCCAACTGTGAGAGGCGCTACTAGCAATAGCTTTCAACTGAGATTAACATTTCAGGATTGATCCTCAAGTCATTATGGCTGGGACGTGTCCTATTTTCACATTGGGGGTAAGGTTTCGTTGCTTGGTTTAGCCTCACTGTCAGAAATTGTAAAAACTTATTGAAAGCTCTGGGAGATGCAGTTGTAATCGATGTAGTCGTTGTCGCCCGTGTTGTTGCCGATGGCGGTACTACTGCTCCTGGTCTTCCTGTAAAAACCATTTAGAAATAAATTTTAGGCATTATTTTAGTAAAATGATCAATTCAATTATAAATTCTGCATTAGATAGATTATAGTTGTGCAGATGACAGTAACGGCAGGCACTCGCTAACAATTTGCGATAATGCATGGGTCTTGCACGAAACAATGTTGAAACTTCGTTCATTTACTTCAAATCTCTTCAATTCAGTATTCGATCAAAATACATTATCATCAGTGCCGCCTTTAAAATTCCCGAAATAAACGCTATGTCGCGTTGAAAGCGCCGCAACTTCATAACTCCCTTAAAGAAGATTTTTAAGCAAAAAGGAGCACATATTCGGGATCAGCGTCCCTCATTCTATCTAAAGCCATAATTTTATTTTCGAAAACTCAAATGTTCCATTCTACCGGTGACGTCACGGTAAACGTCCACGCTTCTGGGGCTTTTCAACTTATAAGTCGCTGTATAGTCAGTAATCGCTGGTACAAATCATTGAATACATTGGAGAGGTTTTATTCCTTGTTTTTCATGAAGTTTTGGGAATTTAGAATTTTTTATTTCAGATAAAAAGAATTTTCTATCAACGCGCAAAGTTCAAAGTTTGAAGGTTCGTAATTTTAAAAATTTGTATTCATAGGCGCATTGTTTTATACTGTCAAATAGAACTGCACATTCTCTATAGGACTGATCAAAGAATACTATCTGTGCGAGTTTTTTACGCGAGATATATGAGCAGAATCAAGATGCTCATGCTCTGATTGCAATGTGGGACATCCTGATTCGGGCTCATATATCTCGCGTGAAAAACTCGCACAGATAGTATTCTTTAATCAGTCCTATAGAGAATGTGCAGTTCTATTTGACAGTATAAAATGATGCGCCTATGAACACAAATTTTTAAAATAACGAACCTTCAAACTCTGAACTTTGCGCGTTGATAGAAAATTCTTTTTATTTGAAATAAAAAATTCTAGATTCCCAAAACTTCATGAAAAACAAGGAATAAGACCTCTCCAACGTAATTAATGATTTGTACCAGCGAATCTCGACGATTACTGACTATACAGCGACTTATGAGCTGAAAAGCCCCAGGAGCGTGGACGTTTACCGTGACGTCACCAGTAGAATGGAAAATTTAAGTTTTCGAAAATAAAATTATGGCTTTGAATAGATTGAGGGACGCTGATCCCGAATATTTACTCCTTTTTGCTTAAAAAACTTTTTTAAGGGAGTTATGAAGTTGCGGCGCTTTCAACGCGACATCGCGTTTATTTCGGGAATTTTAAAGGCGGCACCGATGGTATTGTAGCTTACGATAAATGTTATGTCCCATTTTATATCTTAGAGATTATATCTCAATCAAAATCAGTCGAATGAAATTCGAAGTTCGGTTCTAACCATACGTAAGGGTATACAAAATCACCATAAATTTGTTAGAAAGAGCAAGGACAAATTCAAAACCAAACTCAAAATTGACTTTCAGTAAACGCTGCAGCAATTTTGTTTTGCGTTTCACTCTATATCGGCTTGTTTCTTTGCAAAAACTGAAAGACTTCTCTAAATCACTCCTAAAAGGCGCAAGATTTATTCTCGACATATTTGAAATGAAGCAATATCGTTGAAATTGAGGGAGATTATCAATTCATAAGAACTTATGTGCTAAACTTGCAAACTCTTGCATCAACGAAATACTCTACAGTAGGCTTTATGTTTTCACACGCTAAAGATGAACAAGGAAGTTTGCTCGAACAAGAAGTTTTGGCAAGCAATTTTACGGCAAAAAGTTGAATATCAAAACGCACAGCAAGTATGCAGTTGCTATAAGTTTCAGGATTTTATGGAAATTTCTAGTAAGAAAAGGCTGAAAGCAAGAACGGAGACAAGAAGATGCAAACCTGCTTATAGAAACTCGCCATTTGGGTCATGTACGAAGTTTTACCTTAGTAAAGCATTGAAAAAAGAACCTCCTCCAAGTCCTCGCTCCGGTGATCTAGTAGCAATGCACGAATGTACGAATCCTTCTTTTGACCTCAGCACAATAATGAAGACGAGGTTGTAAAGCACTGAAGCCATCAAAGCATTCAAATTAATTCACCACGACGTATGCGAGAGTAATTGGGGACACATGTAGATCTTGCGGGATAACATGCATGCGGATGTCAGTATACAAGTATTTGTGATTGATATCGATAACCACTCCAAGTATGACCCGTCAACTAATCATTTTATTCCGTAATGAAAAGGTGCTAGAGGATAACAGATATATTATACAACAGTTTCTGGAAAAACGGTAAACTGTTATTGGTTTCCGTGGATTTTCGTCTTATTGATATGATTTTCTCGCCAAGAAATGCGGATCTGCAGAATATTAGCTTTATTCGGCATCGCCAACTTCATGCATGCTACAGAAATAGATATGGGGGAGGGGAATCAAAGCACTTATTTGCATACTTTCGTAGCAAGAAGCTTAGTAAGGACTCTTCAGACAAGTTCCTAAATTTTCTCATTCTCTTACTTTTTGAAAAAATTTACAAGTCTTTGGCAGACTTCTTGTCATGTGTTGTTATGTAACTTAGAACTCAGCGAAGAGCAGGCAGATGGTTCTTAATTTACTACCTAAAGTGTACCCTCAGTGTCAAAAATTAATTTTTCTGATTGAGTACTTTTTACAATTACTGATTGAGTACTTTCTGTAATTAAAATAAAGAGGTCTTTCACTTTTGCTTCTGTTTTGTAATACATACCTTGCCTCGGGGAACGGAATCCGGAGCCTTATTTCTCCTCAAATGAAGTACATAACCTCAAATTTGCTATACATGCTCGGCTTCATAAATGGCTTCCAAAGCGAAAGCTTGGGAAGGAAGTCTTTAACCAGCTGCACAATATAAAAAGTGATGTAAATGATAAATATGACATAAAAAACAACATGAATGCGACGTAATATTTTACGATTCAATACGAAATGATGTATACGATATAAACAGTATGAAAAATGCGTAGAACACTTTTTTCAGCATGAGAAAGACCGGAGTTCGACCAACTTTCCAGTAAATGAGAAAATATTGTTGAGGATTATATTTATGTATTATCGAATGACCCAAACGATGAGATATAGGACAGTAACAATACTCCAAATATTTATTACAGTATACATTAATCATACAGGCGTTGGAGGAAATGTATTACTTCTAGACAACTGCAGTCCACACGATAACCTTCTCCTGTAATGAGCCTCGCGTTCTGTCCGGACGTAACCTCGATAGAGAACAAGCGAGATCTTCATCCATAGTATAAAGAGCACCAGCAACACGCCCCCAGCAGCCATAAAGAATTCGCAGTTCGTTAAATTTTCTGTAAAAAGGAAACTCAGATACCACAAATCTTATGAAAAAGTTGTATGGAATCTTTTACTATGCAAGAAGTCATCGAAGCGAAATCTTCACGCGCCTAGAAACTCCTAGCGCAAACGCTCAGCTTTCATAAATCATAGAAATTTAGAGAACCGCGACCATTCAAGCACAATAACCTTTTCATCTATTCGCGACCACTGAACGTATGTTTCAAAACCCTTAGGAAGACAGAAGTATACAACAAAGCAGTCAGATGTTCTTGATCGCAGTCACGCATAGCCGCAAGATCATTACCAAAGTTTTACGGTATCCCAAATCAATGACTAGATAATCTACTTATTTTAGACGTGGAACTAAACTGTAATAGTTGTTTAGGCGTGAGTCAATCACATCTTAGTCTACAAAGTTGGCTACGCAACAGTTCTTGCGGTTAGATAGAACTTTGAAATTTGATGTTGTTTCAAAAGGTCCAAAGGAAGGAAAAACTCAGTGTTGTCTTTCCTAGAAAATTTTTTGCGATCTTTTTGCGTTTGTTACATAAACACAGTACACTTCCTACTGCGAAACCTTGTCGAAGCGCCTCCAGAATACCATGATGTAACTTTTGAATATAGAAACGTAAGAAATATTTTCACCGCTTACCTATTGGACTCCTATAATGCACTAAGTCGAAAGCAGCAAGTAATGTTGCTATCCACCACACTACAACCAGTAAACCAAGTGATGTCATGAATATAAGCTGCAATCGAAGAATTCAGACAGGACGTAACCGATACACTTTCCTAGTGTGGAATGTTATACATACTTCGCCCACTACATTTCTCGAGTGAGAATCAAGGCAAAATAGAGAGCAAGCGGAACAGCATTATATTTTAGGGAATGGTCTGGAAAGCCTAGTGCTAAAGATCTCGAATTAAATGTTCTGGTTTTCCGGTCGCCAAAACGTATTTTAAGGCAAATTACGATTGCTATAGCTACTCAATATGTTAGGTTGGCACGAAAGTTCTGTCGCACATTTTCAAAAAATTCATGCCTTCTAATTCTCCCAATCAATTTGCTTGCCTTCGTCTTTTAAAATTAGAAGGTATGAATGCCCTCCATCATCTTAGCGGCTTCTCAGTGTGCACACACAGGATATAGAGAAGCCGTAGAAGAAAATTATTCAAATTTCGATTTTGTTAAGTCAGGTCGTAAAAAATCTCAAACTTGCAACAAAAATCAGAAGAGTCAGTTTCAGGTTTTACTACCTTTTTTTCTGACTATGCAAAGTTTGTGCCGATTGTCGATTGAAGTTATGATAATTTAGTTATGATTTTTGAAAAGTTATGATTTTTTGAGTCATTACAAAACAGCGTGATTTTTTCGCATTTTTTTCGGAAATCATAACTTTTCAAGAAGACGTTCAATGATTTTGCCCAGTTAGAAATACCTGGTGAAAGAACCTGCTATATAAAGTGTACAAATTACTCTTTCAAACAAAAATGTAAGCAAGCAAGTTGATTGGGAGAATCAGAAATTATGAAATTTTGAAAATGGTGCGACAGAACTTTCGTGCCAACTTAATACCCCTACTACAAATCCACTTTCATAACAACCGCGACCGCAAGGTACATGTAAAATTCCAAAATCACACCACTTTCGAATATGATTTATTCTATACATAATCATGTTTGAGACCACTATTTTTGCATTCTAAGCTCCCTCCGCTAATCGTCCGCGTTCTCACTGGAAAATGCTCTAACGTTCCTATGTCTCGTGCTTTATCAGGACAATGATGGATTCGAAGATTTATTATAGCGACAAATGATCGATTCCACGTGAGATTCGCAACTTTAAGTGGCACAACACTCGTTTATCTTGCTGTGTTTTTCAAAATATCCATTATTGAACGAAAATTTGCAGAACAGCCCTTGAGATTTGAAAATACCATTTCAGATTTCATACATATAGAGTGCTTGCTCCAGGTTAAATAACACTTTTCAGCATCTTTTTCGAAACCACCAGGTATAATAAATGTAAGATGTTTTTCAATAAAAGTGAACAAAGCTATACCTGTAAAGTAAGGAATGGCACTTGAAAGCAAGGATTTCGCCTGAGCACTCCAATAAAGTACAAAAAAGTAATGCACCCGTGGAACGAAAATACACCTATGATATTCATCCATTTGATTGGTGATACATATGCAATGAGAAATATAGTCACAACTTACATGCAAATATCGCTGCTATGATATTTCCACCTCTAGAAAATGAGTACTCGTAGATTGCTAGGGTGAACTCGCATAATGAGATGGTCAGCGATAAGATTGAACATACAAGCTGAAAATTACAATTGTAAAAAATGTATATGCCATTCTCTAATATACAGCAGTACCAATGAGCAATTATATGCTTAAAAATACAAAAGTGGAAAATTATAAAACTAGTCACTATACAGTATTAGTGCTTTCGCTAATCATGTAATAAGTCATTTTTTTGCATATACAGAGTGCGGCAAAAGTTTGGGAGCTTAAATCTGCAGTACTGCAATTACAAAGATACTGATGGTTTTGATTTCAATTTTATGCCACATGATGCTGCGGTCATCCTCTACAGAATACACTTTACTTGGCTGGAAATGGCTGCCATATGTTCTTGTAAGAATGGAAATTACCAAACTAGTACTTTTGCAAAGCGAAAAAACCAGAATTTTTAGTATTTACAATTTTTGTTGTAGCTAGAGATGCTGTTAATATTTTACAAAACTTCGATGCACACAACATAGAAGAGGCTTTGCGCTATTGTATCTTAGTTTTGCTTTTGCCAGGAGCTGTTCTTGCATGAACGGAAAATAAAAGTTTGCGAATGTTACCTAAGTGCCAGTGGAAATCCGTCTTCAGAATAAAATTGAAAGCTATAGAAGGCCCAACATGCACTGGGACCAAGGCCGTATTTTTTGCATACGTCTTCTAAATTAGAATCTATTGAAATTCGGCCATGGGGACACTTTCTATACTTTTTAAACGAAAATTTTGAGTTTTCATTCGCGCAATTAGCCAAAATTCCGGTATGCGACGTACACATGCTTTTAATTGAAAATCCAATATTTTTATTCCTAAGCAATGCAAAAAATTCTTGGAAGCATCTTGTAGATAAAAGCTTGCTCTATTGTGCTGCACATTTGCCAAGGTAAAAAAAGCAGTTATTGTGAAGGCGTGGGGCAAATTCCATTACGACTACCTGCGTGACATGACAGGTGGATTTGCAAAGATTTTGTAGGGCTGGGTGGTAGCCAAAAGAGGCAGTTTTGCAATTCAAGAACTGGGCTGTATCTGCAATGGTTCGAATTATGTGTGCGCCAAATTCTTCGTTTCTAGGAACTTCTCTTCTCGTTTTGTACGAAAAAGTAATAGGCTCCCAGACTATTGCCGCACCCTGTACAGGGTGTCCCCAAAAAGATATGCACATGTTTGATCGTATAACTCTCTTGCATTCATGACTTTCACCGAGCTTGAGCTACTCTTTTTTAGGGCAGATTCGACTTAGATTTACAGTAAGGAGCGAGTTATATATCAGTCGCTTTTCATTACTGTAGGATTAAGGTAGGAACTTCGAAAAGGATTTTAAGCCACCGAAAGTGATTTTTGCCTTAGAAGGAAAACCAAACAAGCCAGAAACCCTTGTACTGGTCTAACTAGAGTCGCTGAATTTGAAGATTGCATTTCGGTATAGTGCTTCTTTCATGAGTTATTTCAGATTTAGGATAACAACTGTTTTTCTAATGTTAGTCAGACATGTGAATACGCCATCAAGAAAGCTCAAAAAACTGGTGGAAAGTTATGTAATGAAATCAGCATGCCTGAAAACCTTGCTACACTAACTTTCAGATTTTTTTTGAAACTATTTCATCAAAAGGCCTATTCCACAGTGACGATGTGTGCTGAAAGTTCATGCCGTAATCATACAGCAATGAAAAGCGATTATAGATCTGCTCCATACCATGAACCTAAGTTAAACCTCGCTCTACACAATGGTTCCTCAAGCTCGACAAAAGACATGAAATTTAACAGTGTACACAGAGGTGCGATAGGTGGAGCCGGGCCCCCCAAAAGTGAAGGTGGTTCCAGTTACCACTGGCCGGCCAAAAGTGAAGGTGGTAGTGTCGGACACTCACCTCCCAAAAACGTTGACCGGGGGGGGTAGGGGGAGGGAGGACTTCGGATAACTGAAGAACTCTCATCTAACGGCCCCTAGGGCCAACAACTGTGACCTAACGGCCCTCTTTAGGGCCACAAATACGATGACTACAGCGCATAAAAATAAAAATAAAGTAAACTGTTAGTCAAAAGGTCTATTTGTAAGTAAAACCCAGCTAGACTTTGTGTGTTTCATCAAGTACATTTTGTTATGACGTACTGCAAAGAAAGTAGGTCGATCCAGGCAATAACCGCCGAGAACCAGGATTTCGAATAATAAAATAATGAAAAATCGTGAAAAATCATTCCACTGTTATAAATCTGCTGGCTGAAGACCTCCGCAGTTGCGACTTCATAGGTTTTGAAGGGTAAGTGTTGTTTTACCAGACAGTGAAAAAATCAGTTTGATTTGAGGAGTGGCCGCCGAGAACGGGAATTTTGAAAAACCTTAAAAATCTGCTCAATTTTAGGTTGTTTAATGACAACTGACATTTAAACTATCATAAATCCGGACTTTGAAGGTGTGTGATGTTGCGACTTCATAGGTTTTGTAAAGTGAGGTTTGCCTTATCAGAACATGTCTTAGCTGTACCGATCCATTGAAACGTCGCCGAGATCCAGGCTCCTAAAGAAGCGGGTAAAAAACCGTTTTTCAGCTCATAACTTCTTCAGAATTGCATGAATCATGTTGCGACTTCATAGGTTGGATTCTCCTCATCAAGAGCTTTCAGATGATATATAATATGTGGGGGGTTCACGCCTTCCACGGCATATGCCCGGGGGTGGAGTACTCCTCTTCACTAATTCTCCACCCCGCCCATTTCAATGTATTGGCGGGAGGCCGCCAGTGGAGAATTAGTGAAGAGAGGTACTCCACCCCCGGGCATATGCCGTGGAAGGCGTGAACCCCCCACATATTATATATCATCTGAAAGCTCTTGATGAGGAGAATCCAACCTATGAAGTCGCAACATGATTCATGCAATTCTGAAGAAGTTATGAGCTGAAAAACGGTTTTTTACCCGCTTCTTTAGGAGCCTGGATCTCGGCGACGTTTCAATGGATCGGTACAGCTAAGACATGTTCTGATAAGGCAAACCTCACTTTACAAAACCTATGAAGTCGCAACATCACACACCTTCAAAGTCCGGATTTATGATAGTTTAAATGTCAGTTGTCATTAAACAACCTAAAATTGAGCAGATTTTTAAGGTTTTTCAAAATTCTCGTTCTCGGCGGCCACTCCTCAAATCAATCTGATTTTTTCACTGTCTGGTAGAACAACACTTACCCTTCAAAACCTATGAAGTCGCAACTGCGGAGGTCTTCAGCCAGCAGATTTGTAACAGTGAAATGATTTTTCACGATTTTTTATTATTTTATCATTCGAAATTCTGGTTCTCGGCGGTTACTGCCTGGATCGACCTACTACATAGATATATGCTCTTAATACTTTTTTTTACATTCCTTTTGCTTATTTTCCTTCTTTTGAGCTTCAGCAAAAAAACTTTTTCAAACCGAAAAGTGAAGGTGGTCACCCTGTACCAGCTCAAAAGTGAAGGTAGGCGGAGAATCGGCTCCGACTATCGCACCTCTGAGTGTACATCTTTTTGGGACACTCTGTATTTCCATATATTCAACCATTTCCTTTTCGTATAAATCTCAGCTTCTTCAGCGCCTTGTTTTTCTGCTCTTATTATAGAAGTTTTACAACTTTAAAAAAAAATTTCCTTTTTACATTTTTTATATTCTTGAAAGCATTAAAACAGAGTAAAACTTTGCTTTGAGGTTCTCTTTACAGTTCAAACAGTTAATATCAAAAATTGTTGATCTTTGTATCAAAAAGAGCAAGGAGACTTCATATCTCATGAGAAATGGTTTGGATTTGGACGTTAAAGGCAGTAGGTCGGCAGAATGAGACCCGTGGCAAAACAAGGTCACAGGGTAGGAGCCCCCATAATGGAACCTATGGGCCAAAGTTCGATCTTTCTCTGCCACTTCTAACCCACGAAATTCCGAAGCGAAAGCAGCGCTCATCTCCTGTCCTCTCCGAACCCGCCCACCCCATGGACGAGTGAACGCGAAGCCCGTCATGGCGAAGACGCAGAGTCGTTGCGGGACCTCATGCTTATAGCACTGCGGCTGGCGCTCTGACCGCGGAAATCACTCGTCCATGGGGTGGGCGGGTTCGGAGAGGACAGGAGATGAGCGCTGTTTTCGCTTTGAAATTTCGGGGGTTAGAAGTGGCAGAGAAAGATCGAACTTTGGCCCATAGGTTCCATTATGGGGCTCCTACCCTGTGACCTTGTTTTGCCACGGGTCTCATTCTGCCGACCCACTGCCTTTAAAAGCTGTGAAATGAGCTTGCACCCCGCATAACTTTTTTTAATCCTAAACCAAAACTATTTATAGGGCTGGGCTTATTGAATGGAATATGCCGTTCCATATTCTGTTTGATAGCAACAGACCTTGTTAACGTTTTCATCTTAAGTACAAGCTTAGTGTGCACAAGACTTGCATATGTTCTGACAACGTCCACGAAAATTCATATCAAAATGACTATCACAAATTATGCTAAAGCATCAATATGGTGTGTTCACCACAGTCATTTCCTTCAGAACACCAAAATCATGTCACGCTTGAGATAAAATGGAAATAATAAACGAACCTATTCCAACGAATTTAAGTAAGCCGGTGAATCTTTCAACCCGTCATTAGAGTTTTTGTCAGAGAACATCGAAGATATGTTTTTTCATGAGGACAAAGCCTACAGATTTCTAGAGCGTATAGGATGGTATAAATTCGCATTTCCCATAAAATCATAAATTACGCAAATTTTTGTCATTTTTAGGAAAATCGCTTCATTTGAATATAACATTTATATCTCGAGTCAAACAAAAACCGCAAAAAAAGCAGCTGACCAAAATCTATGATCTTATGGGAAATGCGAAATTATAGCAAAGTAGAAGCTGAAAGACTAGCTCTAATAGATCTTCAACATCACCACTATAGGTGTGTTTCTTAGAAAGGTGCATGTTGTTCGGAGCAAGCGAAACTTCTAGATGAGATTTCTAGAGATGTAGAACTAATTAGCACGTAGGCCCATTTAGCTGCAAGTGCAGAAGAGGATAGATATTTCTTTCTGCAAAAAGGTTCAAAACTAGAGTTACATGCTGCAGCAAATGTTCATACAAAATGGATTTGGCATAGACTTAGTTGAATTTTCAACTTTAGAATAAATTATTTGGATCCGCATGCTTATTAGAAATGATGCTTTTACTAAAGTACGATTTTTCAAGCTTTATAGTTATTAGTATACGTGGTGATTTTTGCATGGAATAAAGCCGAAAGAGTCAGAAGGTTGCAAAAATTTTCTCTTATTCTGTATAATGTGTGCCTAAAATATCAGTTTTTACGAAATAAGATCTAGAAGTTGAAGTAAATAGGATTATCATCGTGTCAAAGTATACATTTAGTGTACATGGTGATTTTTGCACGAAAACAAGCTTTTGAGAAAGAACGTAAACAAGAAATCAAAAAAGCTTGCATATTCTGCAACAAGGACAGGTTCCAGACGTAAAAAAACAACGAGAGCAATGAGATGGAGTGTAATTGCGATAATTATTAACACGGATAAAACTTACTCTAAGCGTCGGTTTATAATGCTTGCATCCATTTTCGTAGGTGCGGATCATAAAACAGCAGCTCTTCTATAAACAACAAGCCGAGAATGGCGAGAAAACGAGGTCTCAGGCGTCAAGACGAGGCCAGAGTAGCAAAGCTAGAGCTAGTCGGTGTGTTGGCGTGAGTGTGTGTGTGTGTGTGTGTGCATCTTACGATGAGTTCACTCAAACTCACACATTAACTCAGCGTCAGCTGCTGACACACATTGTTTTACACGAAATTTCCTAACTTCAGACAATTTTTTCACAAGTGTAAATAGGTCAAATCAAGGACTAAAAATGAGACAATAAAGCCAAGGCGATAACTCGACCCGGGACCAAGATGAAACAACTGAAAATCGTTCAAGCAAAACGAATCGATAACACTTGGATAGTGAGAAAGCGATGAAATTAGCCTGAAGGCAAGGTTTTGTTGGTTGCTTGAAGAAGCGCTGCGTGCTTTAGAGCGTGGCCGAGGGACAGCTGGCTGACAGAAGGGATCATGCGAATATAAACATTGCCAATCGCATAAAAGTTCATCGCTCGAGGATATTGTTTTTCGAAAAAAAAAAGTTATCGAGAGCATAGATCTCAGAGCTTGGGTACTGGAGTGCGACAAGGTAAATCAGATGGGAATACTTTTTCAAGAACAAAAATGTCGCTATTATACCCTGTGAAGACGAAACGAAGAACAATATCTGAATTTGCACTCGGTCTTGTCAATCTTGCATTCTTCTTCTAGCATTATTTCCCAGTGCGACTAGAAGTAACTTTGAACTAAGTATAGACTTATCTCTTCTCAGACGTGATATCTATGGTCTATTCCAGAATAAAAGATGTAAAAGAAACCAAAAGAGAAAATCTCCTTTAAAATATCTGATGAAAGAAGCATCAGTCGACAGATGTCAAAAGCTTGATTTTTGGAGTTTATTTTCATGTAGTGAAGGTAAGTCAATGTGGATGTGGTAGATATCTTGCCCAAGTCGCAGGAAAACTACTGAGGTCTTTCTACACATCGAATGTTAAGTTGAACCGGCAATCCTATCGTACCTTCTTCATAGAACTTCCTGCTGTATCAAGTTCCAGAGTCTTTTAAACAGAAAAAATTATGCTTTTTACAAATATAGCTTGAATATAAGCTCTTGAGAAAAAACACCTTTTGGTGATTGGTGCTGTGGTAGACTCAGGTTCGCTAAAACCGACGAAAGTGTAATTCTATGTTATTTTCTTTAATTCCGTCCTTTATACATATTCATTAGGAGAATGCAGCAGATAAACACTAATCAACACAATAATTCTCACGATTACCAATAACCGGAGAACGGAACTTATCTACCCAATGACTTGCCGCAAAATAGTTATGGTGTTGAACTGTCAGCAACACTAATTAGCACCCAATTTGCACCGTGACGTAGCCGATTTCTGTACACAGTAGGCCTCATCCTATAATATATAAAACCGAGATCTCACTAAAACTTTGAACTCATAGTTCAGTAGTGACTCTCGTCCAATTGTGTGATATTTAGAGGTTTCTCCCACGGTGTTTGCGAAAATGTACCCAAATATGCTGCAGGTTTTGTTTAATCCTTCGGAATTGGTTTTGGAACATATACTTACATAAACAGACCAAAGCTAAAAAATTGGGAAATAAGTAAAAATTCTGCTATGTTCAAAACAAATCGGTTGATTCCGAATCCGACTAAAATTTTACGTTGCACTGCTATTTTAGACACCAAAATAAAAAATGATTGTCATCGGAATCAAACTAAAATCTGTTTTCGAGGATTCAGATTTAGAGGGTGACCACCAGCATTTTCAGAAACACCGTGTGAAAAAGACCCTAAATACTTTTTACCCCAAGCGGACGAAAGTCACTATTGAAGTTCGAGTTCAAAAACTCCAGGAAATCTCGGTTTCATATATTATAGGATGAGATTACTCTTGCAGAAATCAGCTCCGCCACGGTGCAAATTGAGTGCTAATTAGCGTTGCTGACAGTTCTTGACCTCCATAAATACGTTGCAGCAAGTCATTGGGTAGATAAATTCCCTCACCGTTTGCCGGGTATCTATGAGTTTTCTGATTTCTTTTTAGTAAAAGAAATCTTTGAATATCTTCTCAAATAAATCTGTGCGAAGAATTGAGCAAGTACAGATAAAAGCAAAAAAATTCCACTTTCTTGGTCTTGAAGAATCTGAGTCTACACTGCACTTGGTAAGTCAATACTGTCTAAGGAACAATGTCACCGAAAATTTGACAGCACCTGAAGTTTCCCTCATACAGATTTTCTCTCTTAATTCTGTTAGATCTAACTACCTATCTATCCCAACACACTTTTTCTGTGTTTCACCCACTTAAAGGCACCGTCCACCCTAAGTTGAGGGTGTTGAGCTTTTAGTAGCATATAATAGTAGGGCCCCCTGTCAATACAGTGCCCAAGTCGCGGCGCAAGATCCTGCTTCGGAAGCGAGCTCCGAAATAGCGAAGATGCACGTGGACCCCCGTCCATGCCCGCCCACCCGCGCGCGTCCAGCCAATCACCGTTTCGGAAAGCCGCCTGACGGTCTTCCGGAACGGGGATTATTGGAGTTTTCGCGGACTCTCGACTTCATAATCGGAATTAGGGACACGCGAAGGCTCCGGAACGATCAAAATGGAAGGTCGAGAATCTGGGTGGACGGTGCCTTTAGGGGGGGGGGGGACTTTTCATACGAACGCTCCCCGATCACTTTGACCTTCTAGCGGTATGCTAGAGTGCTGGTAATACGACCAGTTATCGATTACAATGGACTAGAATGAAACGTTTATTATCAAAAATGCGTAAAGTAGAGAATATCTTGATTTTATCTGTTGTATAAAGCTTACTTCAAACGTTACTTCAAACATCTAATGAGCCAATAAACTATGTCCGGCACTTTTTGAATTCTCCCATAGCATGAAACTGGAGTTTTAAGTTGATGACACCCAGGAACGCGCCCCTTGACCGTCTCCTGCTCCAATAACCCCTATGGGAAGAGTAGCACTTCCAGGTCATGCTGAAGGCTCGGAGAGGCATGTGACAATACTAAAATCAGTTCAAAACGTTTGTAAAAGAAAAACCGAATTATGACGACCTAAATACTAAAAAATTCGTGTGGAACGATCGTGATGTTATTTTTCACAGCAAAACACTTCTTGAATTCACACAGCATTCAAGTTTTCATTTTATCCAAATTTGCGGTACTGCAAAAGCTAATCTAATATCTGCTCCAAGACGAAGGCGGTCGCCCAAATAGGTTGAAAGCATGAAAGGCGGCGGCGCGCGGGCAATTGTCAACCACAGGGCGCGCGCACGCTCGGTCAGCGGTCATCCACGCGAGCGCGCGCGACCCGTGGTTGACGATTGCCCGCGCGCCGCGTGCGCGTCAGCCTTGCATGCTGTCAACCTATTTGGGCGACCGCCTTCGTCATGGAGGAGATATTAGATGTTTTGTTTTTTGGAATGGAGTCCGCAGGCCCAAACCTGGCATGGTGCCACTTTTTACTCGATCTTTGCCAAAAGATGATGTGGGGGCATTCGTATGAAAAGTCCCCCTCCCCCCCCCCCCCTTCTACAGTATACTAGACAGGCAGGTGCGAGACTTCACACTTAGCCGTGGGTGTTCCCACCTCGCACCTCGGAATTGCTCATCGTATGAAAAGTCACTCACCCGTGCCTTGAAAGCTTTTTCACCATCCTTGACATAAGTGTGGATATCGAAAGACTATCTCTATCATCCATCCCAAAGCTAGAAGTTAATCAAATGATCCACGTATGACACGCCAACAAGTGAATTTAAAGAAGCTGAAAAGACGTAATGCCAATCTCCTGTACTCACTATACAACCAAAGCCGAGTCCTTATTCTCAAAGCTGTTCATTGCTCCGCGATGCCAGTTTGTTGAGGACGAATATTATCAATTTTCAAGAATTATACTTTCTACTAGTGACCCATGTTTACCATGCGTAAGCTTATTAAGCTTTCTCACAAAAAAACCTCCTCAAACTCTGATACGGATGAGCAAGAAAGAATGGCAAAGGAGCTAGATTCAGTGCCGGTATAGAATGACACAATGACAGACGCAAATCTACTATGTTTAGAAGTATATCCATTTCCGCTTGATCGTTTCTTCGAGAAATCTGTATGTTTGCAAAGCATGTTGGGCAACACATTTCCTGACCTCGCATCAGAGTTGCATTTTGAATCAGTAATATCTCATCTAATTTGTAGATATTTCCTGACTATTCTCATTTACTGCCTTTCGAGATTGTAGGCTTTAATAAGGGTCGGGTTATAGCATTTTCAGTGCTGTGCTTATCTAAATTGCCGAATATAAGGGTGTGCCTTCCACTCGTAATGATAGAAGAAAAAAGCACACACTCAAGCTGTACGGTATGCATTTTGGCCTGTTGCTCACCTTTTAATACACAAACAGCAGGAGATCACCGCTATCGTTCTGGAGTATGTACTGATGATATTGCAGAATGACACAAGCAGGAGTGATATCCACGAAAGTCCATAATGGAGGAAAATGGACTTCCAAACCCCATTTTATTCGTTCGCGGTAAAAATTGGTCGGAATCTGCTTTCGCTAGCGTTATCCAAAAATTTCTATCTCATCGCAACCACGAGGCAAAGCGGTGTGATGAAAATGATTCAACCCTAATTGAGCTCTCGCTTGCGAAAGGATATCATGCGAAAAGTCCACTTAAAATGGGGCAAAATGGGATTTACCTCCATTTTAAATAGACTTGGAAGCCCATTTTACTCCCAGCAGCAAAGTGAGCTGGGACGAAGCCTATTTTTGACCTTTTTGCATATTCTTGATTGTGATGTTTTGAGAATGTTTTTTAGCCTAATTCAAGGTAACAACTGAGTGGAAAAAGTTTCATGCCTTTTATGAAGTTTGAAGTAAGTGTTTCTTTCTAAACTCATAGAAACGCTATAAAAATCATGGAAAAAGGTTAATCATCAAAACATTTGCTAGCAAACTTAAATGCTTCCAAATATCAGGTTGATGAGAAAATTACTATGTAAATCAAATAAAGTTTATTAACTCTTCAAATCATCAACCAAAACTAAATTCATGATTTGTATCTAGAAAGAAAAAGGATTTGCGTTCTAATTTAATTACTCAGAAGCTATTTTTTGCCTAATCTCGCAGATCCGAACCTCAAAGACGGCATTTCGAAAGTGATTTTGAGTTTGGTCGCAAGAAGTACTAAAATGGCGCTAGCTAGAAAAAATTTCTGTGAAAAATTCCCTGCAATAGTCCATACATTCAACTACTTAGATACAAGCATTAGCGCTGAGAGACTAAGAAGAGCTAAAGTAGGAAATTTGCGAAGTCATCTCTTGCAGAGGTTTCTTTAAGATACGCATTTTGATCCACATATTGCAGTGCAAGTCTAGCCAAAGTTTGCGTTCCTCAGAGAGCTCTACATACGAATTTGACTTAATGCAGATCCGTAGAAGTCTCGAGAAGCGAAGGCCCAAGTTTTGCTTGGAGCCCGATGATATGTGCAGTTTGTATCAATTTAGCTCTGTAGCCTAATTAGAAGCCAAAACAAAAGAAATGCTCTGAATTTTCGCGTATGGATGGTTAGAAAAGACGGTAAGAGGTGCGCTGGTAACTAACACCCGCCAGCTATCGTTCCTCTTGCTCGCCAACCGTCGAAAGGCTATAAAACTGAAACTTGCAGTTTCGTGGGCAGCGAAAAAGTGGTTTTTTGAACTCCAAAGTAAACGAAAGCGGTTTTTCGATGATAGCGCTGATGTGAATGACTAGCTTTCGCTAGTCATTCACACCAGCGCTATCATCGAAACAGAGCCATACGAGCCGGGGTTGCTGAAACAGAAGAGATGTTTCTTTATGTCACTAGTATTTGTGAAATATGACAAGTGAGATAATATGAAAACATGAAGAATAACTCGTTCAATAGAGAGGATCAATCACCTTTTATCTCCTCCTAAAACTGAAAATGAAAAAGCTATATAGGCCTTAGCTCTTTTTATTTTTCTTTGATGGCCTGGCTCTCGACTTTCTTTCAGATTCTTGGATGGCTGTAAAGAGTGAGTTAAATGCATCTCATCTGATAACATCACATGCACGATGAAAGATTGGTATGTAAAAGATAGGACACATCTCCTTTTTGATGCAGATGGCATAATTTTGTAAAGGTTAACAAGGAAAATGCGCAGAGAAGTTTGCTACAGTCGAGTAGGTTTTCCGCTTTATAGTGTACTTGCACTGTAGGTGAAACGCGGTAAAAATTGCGCGTGTACAAATAGCTAGCCCTGTGACGCCACCCAGTTGCGCGCGCAAAATGCCCATTCCTGGCGTGGCTGATTGTTCACGCGCAAATTTTACCACATTTCACCTGCAGTGCGAGGACACTGTATTGAGCGGAAAATCTACTCGACTTTGGAAGGATACAAAGTATCCCCACAGCTTTTTGGTTTTACCAAAAATTCCGCAACCAAGATACAAAAATCGTGGAACACAACCGACCACTGGTTCAATTGCTATTACTTGAAGAACATTCACGAATGAGTGACCTTCTCTTTGATCACCAGCTTGAACCATTAGTCCATGTGAACCACTAATAGAAGAAAAACACTTCTTCCGCATGGAGGTCCACATAGACTCCTTCTACGACCGTCACTGAAGTGACCTCATAAACAGCTAAAGAAGTGCTGAATGTGCTGAGTCCTGTATAAACATGCATTTGAAAAAACTTGTAATTACCATGGCACATAAAGCAGGGGCATGAAATGGTCTAGGAAGATTTAAACAGACTAGTGAACCAGTAATTAATGGTGCTAATGCACGCGCGCGCTGGGACCGCCACGCAGTTTCCCGCTATGTGCACATTTTTGAATTGCGCGCACGATTTATATATTAGAATAGATAGATAGATAGATAGAGATATCGGCGCCATTAGAACTGAAGCACGATGCGGAATTAGAGCGCGCATTTAGTAATTTCTGACTTTTTGGGTCAACCAATGTATGTACATAGAACAGCGTCTATATTTTTTTCATTTCATTTATTCATAGGCATAACCCTATGTTTCAACAACACGAACTATAAAAAATCAACAAAAAACCACAACAACAACACATAAATATCAAAGATCACCTGAACTCAATGGAAGATCAGAGTTAATGGCACAACAACTCGTAATTTGTAAGATCATGTGAAAGAACAAGCAGATCAGAATTAGCTATCACTGGACTGCAGATACTTCCTGAGAACAGCCTTAAACTGGGATAACTTTGCAGGGAACAAATGCCGTCTCAAAAGCCTATCAATGTCCTGAACGATACGGCACGTGAAGAATTTTTAAGCTTTAACCTGGCTCTAGGGATAATGAGCTTTCTACTACCTCCCCTTGTATTGGATGCTCTGGTTGGAAAAAACTTTTTGAATTCTAAGCCACATGTACCATATGCAATCTTATGAGCCATCACAAGATCAAATTTGCGCCTTCTGTAGGCGAGTGAGGAGAGTCCCAAATTTGTATTCCGGATGTTACCGTTTGGAATGAGATCGTAGTGAAAACCTGTTTTGCGTATGAAAAGTTTACGAGTAAAATTGTTCTGAACTTTCCCGATATAGTTTATTGTTTTGCACAAATATGGATTGTAAATCACGGTACCATATTCCAACATGGGTCTTATGAACGACTTATACGCTTGCAGGAAGACAGCTGCATCTTTATTTTCAAAAGCTCTAAACAAATTGTAGACCGTTCTTGTCGCTTTGTCTGCTATCATCTTACAGTGTTCATCAAAAGTGAGGTTACTCTTAACTATGAACCCTAGATCCCTTATTGAGTTGACTTCTTGGAGATAAGAGTCCCCAACAAGATACTTAAACTTTGGATTGCAGTTTCTTGGTCCAACGTGGATCACCTTAGTTTTTTCCCTGGAAATGGGCAATGACCAATCATTTGACCAGTTATAAACTTGATCGAGGGCTTTTTGCAACACATTATAACCAGACACATCCCCTACAGCAGCATACAGCTTGAAGTCATCTGCGAATGCACTACAAGAAACCCCCAGGTTAAGTGGAATAGTTGGTAGCTAAAACGTATAAATGTTGAACAGCACAGGAGAGAGGACTCCCCCCTGTGGGACTCCACTGTGCATCTTACGAGGTTTGGAAAATGAACTATTGACGCGAACCGAAAAAGACCTGTCCGCAAGGAAGGCATTGATCCAGGCGATAATGCGAAGATGTATACCGACCATGTTTAACTTTTGCAATAATTTAACATGAGGTACTTTATCAAAAGCCTTGGTAAAATCGAGATAAATTATGTCAGTATTAAGTCCGTTATCAAAATTTTGTGTCCAATCATTTAGAGATTGAAGCATAGCTGTAGTGGTAGATTTACCACTTTGAAATCCATGTTGAAACGGTGAGATGATCTTGTATTTATTCAAATGTTTGACTATATGTTTCTTCGATATCTTCTCAAAAAGCCTAGCAAATATAGAAGTAATACTGACTGGTCGGAAGTTTTTTGCAGAACTATACGGTTTCTTTTTCGGTATTGGTGTAACATATGAAGTGTGCCATCTAGCTGGCACTTCTGCTCTCATAAAACTCAAGCTGCACAAAAATTGAAGAGGTCCGGCTATAATGTGTGCTACTGATTTTATGAAATGTAATGGTAACAAGTCTGGTGTGAGCGAAGTTGAGTGAGGCCAAGAGATCAGCAACCTATAGATGTCATCAGTAGAAAAACCAGGTTCTTCCTCCATTACAGGAAAACACGGAGAATGTGAACTGATGTTCATGGAGGCACTTTCTTGGAAATTGGTTTCGAAAACAACAGCAAAATGTTCTGCTTTGTCAAAATCATCAGATATAATAGTCCCATTCTCATCTACAATTACTCCAATCTTACTCTTTTGTTTAAGTCTAGAACTGATCAATATGAAAGAATGGGCCTTCTTCCGCGACTGGACTATTTTCCTTTCAACAGAAGCGTTGTATTTCCTAAGCCTTTTGGTAAAAATAGTGTTCATTCTGATATACTCGCTCCAATTCTCATTACTCCCACCATGCACTACTCTATTCCATGCATGCTCTCTTCTCTCATATAATTTACGAAGATAGCTGGGAAGGTAAATGGTTTTTGGTGGAACTGAAACCATGGGAACGTATCTATCAATGGCATGGTGCAGAATGAATAAAAATAATTCATACATATCGTTAATGTTATTAGCTGAGTTAAAAGATCCATACCAATCTATATCAGCTAAGTATTTAATCAAATTGTCCCAGTCTGCATGTTTATAGCCTCTACGTATAATATGCTCCGTGCGACCAGCGTAGTGTTTGAGTAAGAACCTAACTGTTGCATGATCACTTGACCCCAACGGTGCCTCAACTCGAACCCTTTTGATCAAGTCTTCATCATTTGTTAAAACTAGGTCCAGGAGATTCTGTCCCAATGTATGGGAATGTACTTTCTGTGATAATCCGTATAACTGACACATGTTCAAGAAATTTCTTGAAGCTGTGCCACCCTTGGCTGCGGGTTGGGCTGCCCAATCAATACCGGGAAAGTTAAAGTCACCCATAAGGACCAAAGCTTTACTGCAACCCAAAAGATCTGTGATGGCTTTTATCATTTGTTCAGTTTTGTTTACACTGCAGGAGGGGGCTCTGTACACTATAATGATACGCACTGAGCAGAGGTGCGATAGTTGGAGCCGAGTCTCCGCCTACCTTCACTTTTGAGCTGGTACCGGGTGACCACCTTCACTTTTGGGTTTGAAAAAAATTTTTTGCTGAAGATTAAAAGAAGGAAAATGAGCAAAAGAAACGAAAAAGAAAGTATTGAGAGCATATATCCATGTAGTAGGTCAATCTAGGCAGTAACCGCAGAGAACCAGTATTTCGAGTGACAAAGTAGCGAAAAATCATGCGAAATTTCCACTGTTATAAATCTGGTGGTCGAAGATGTCAGCAATTGCGACTTCATAGGTTTTAAAGAGTAAATGGTGCTCTTTCAGCAAGTGGAAGAATCGAGTCGATTTGAGCAGTGGCCGCCGAGAACGAGAATTTTAAAAAATTAAGCGATTTTAGGTTGCTTAATGACAGCTGACGTTTAAATTCCTATAAATCTGGAATGTGAAAATATGCAATGTTGCGACTTCATAGGTTTTGTGGAGTAAGGATTGCTCTACCGGAGTATGCTTTAGCCGTACCGATCCATTGAAATAGCGCCGAGATCCAGGGTCTTGAAAAAGCAGGTAAAAAACCGCTTTTTGAACTTCAACAGCTCATAACTTCTTCAGAATTGCATGAATCATGTTGCGACTTCATAGGTTTGATTCTTCTCATCAAGAGCTTTCAGATGATATATAGTATGTGGGGGGTTCAATGATTTTTGCGGCTCTAACCCAGGGTGGAGACTTTTCACCCCAAAGTCTCCACCTCGCCCATGTTAATGTATTGGCAGGAGACCGCCAGTGGAGACTTTGGGGTGAAAAGTCTCCACCCCCGGGCATATGCCGTGAAAGGCGCGAATTCCCCACATATTATATATCATCTGGAAGCTCTTGATGAGAAGAATCAAACCTATGAAGTCGCAACATGATTCATGCAATTCTGAAGAAGTTATGAGCTGTTGAAGTTCAAAAAGCGGTTTTTTACCTGCTTTTTCAAGACCCTGGATCTCGGCGCTATTTCAATGGATCGGTACGGCTAAGGCATACTCCGGTAGAGCAATCCTTACTCCACAAAACCTATGAAGTCGCAACATTGCATATTTTCACATTCCAGATTTATAGGAGTTTAAAGGTCAGCTGTCACTAAGCAACCTAGAATCGCTTAATTTTTTAAAATTCTCGCTCTCGGCGAGTACTGCTCAGATCGATCTAATTCTTTCACTGACTGGTAGAACAACACTAGCCCTTCAAAACCTATGAAGTCGCAGTTGCTGACATCTTCAACCATCAGATTTATAACAGTGGAAATTTCGCATGATTTTTCTATTTTATTATTTGAAATTCTGGTTCTCGGTGGTTACTGCCTGGATCGACCTACTTTATTCGCAG
The DNA here is from genome assembly GCA_958299035.1 of Cylicocyclus nassatus. Taxonomy (NCBI): domain Eukaryota; kingdom Metazoa; phylum Nematoda; class Chromadorea; order Rhabditida; family Strongylidae; genus Cylicocyclus; species Cylicocyclus nassatus. The sequence goes on from CATQJL010000326.1 coordinate 31,020,028, forward strand.
TACGTTATAACAAAATCTACTTAATGAAATATGTAAAGTCTAACTGGGATTTACTTACAAATAGACCATTTGAATATCATATTTATTTCTTTTTATTTTATTTTTATGCCGCTATACTCATCGTATTTGTGGCCCTAAAGAGGGCCGTTAGGTCACACTTGTTGGCCCTCAAGGAGACCGTTGGGTCAGAGTTCTTCAATTATCCGAAGTCCCCCCCTTCTCCCCTCCCCCCCCCCCCCGGTCGACGTTTTTGGGAGGTGAGTGTCCGGCACTACCACCTTCACTTTTGGCCGGCCAGTGGTAGCTGGAACCACCTTCACTTTTGGGGGGCCCGGCTCCACCTACCGCACCTCTGGCACTGAGACATAAGCAAGGATATCAACACAAAGAATTTCTTTATTTTTTATTTTTTTTATTTATTTTTTAATTTCTTTATTTCTTTTATTTCATCCAGAAACGCGCGGATCTGAAGTCATGTGGATTGAAGGCTTATGTGCAAGCAATCAGCATGCCCAGAGGGTCAGGTCTGAAAACTTAAAGTACAATGGCGCCCGCATAAGTCTCGCGCCCAAGTGACATTGCCCTATTTTGCTTCTGAAGTGACGATCGGAACGCTTTGGCGGCTGGAACGCTAACGATAAGCCAGAGTGCGCATATCACACACGACTAAAACGTAAGTGTCCCACGACGACTCTGCTTCTAGACCTTGGCGGCTTCGACATTTCTATGCTCTGAAAAAATTAGCCCAGGTAAGCGAAAAAAATTTCATTTGGAATTCTGCCCGGACACTGCCTTTGACAATCCCCTAAAAACAAAGTTTCAAGCGGGTAGGGGAGTTTATATCGCCGATAGGCTCTACCCCATCTGGACAACTGATGCAGATTTTCACCGTACTCTTGGAAGAAAGGGAACACAGCTTTGGAGTTGCCGAGCAATGGATATTTCTGATTCTGATACAAAGTCAGCAGCCTAAGAAATGATCTAGTAGATGATGTATGAAGGATTTCAGCAAAGCTCTTTATGACGCCCTTGTAAGCCTGATAACGAGACCCGAAAAAGAACCTGATACTCCAAGCTAGTGGATTAGTTTTGCGAATTCATCTCATACATGTTTACACATTTGCATATGAATGCACTAACTTGGACAACTAATGTCAGCAATGAATACAATCAGGAAGCACATTGATGCCGCATATTGTATAACACTGATGCGAAAAAAAGTGGAAAGGGGTCCCAGATTAAATTACGACTATTATAAGATGTATAATATTTGTACTAACCGAGGATAACCAAGTCGAAAAAAATCAAATTTTCGCGCACAAATCCTCGTAATCGTTACTAGCACAGATCGCAGCTGGGATACTCACTTCTCGCCTTCAAGCTTTGTTGCTGGACCGTAGGTAAAGCGGTGGTCATTGACGGTTGTTTGCGTTCTTCTTTTCCACAGTTTTCCACATAATCACAGAAACCTTTTCGTTCATTGAAGACAAGTGTGTCTGGACATTTCTGCAGAAATTTTGATGCATGCATTGCCTGCCATTCGAAGTACAATATTACCATAACAGTCGCCATTCCTTCGCTGCAAAACACGAACTCTACCGAGCAGCCATAGTACCCGTCTTTCTTGCCAGCACAATTTACACTAAGAGGAAAAACTCAATTTTTGAGCCATTATCACGAGAGCTAGACAATATAACGTACGGGAACTGGCGCCATCTATTCCTACCGGGCTGGCTGCGCGAGCGGTTCGCGTGCGGCAGCCGTGATTGGCGCAGGGGCGCGCACTGTTGCATGTGCGTCACAGCATCTTCGAGTGCTGTTGATCGGCGCGTGCGGATAAAAAGTTACTGGAAAGTAAGTAAAAGTTGAGAACTCACTACGGAGTGCAGTGCGCCTGTAAGTAAACATGTAAACTATCTATTTGCCGTGGGGTGCTATGACTAACTGTTCGCAGAAGTTCTATGTTAGCAAAGTATATCGTTTTTATTTTCTTTCTTTACGGTTACTGTTGTGGAAACTCCTTTCTCCCAGAGCTTGTCAAGTCTAGTACAACTCGGTCATTCCCTTTTAATGAAGAACTCGCATTCTCGATGTTCTCCCATCACAAAGCTAGGCCTGATCTCATTGGTCTCTTGACTTAGATACATATATATGTACAACTCGTTGCAAATGTTATGCAATGACTTTTTCTAATCTCTGTCGCTGATATTCAAAGCTCAAACTGCGTGAGAAATACTTGAAATTGACGGTTTCCGTCAGTTGCAATAGATCCAGAACTTTGTTACTACTGGCCGCTTTTCTGATAACAAAAGGAGAATAGTTGAGATCCTTAAAGATGGGAAGTTCATCAGATATTAACTACTTGAGTTATAATGCGATGTGTGCAAACACTTCACTAAGTGAATGGATTGTAAAGTTCTGGGCAAGAACGTGATATCTTCGGAGTGAAGGAGCTTATGCGAAGAACCATTAGATGACTGGTTGTTTGATGCTGGTAGGTTTTGTAGCAATGCCAATACACCTAAATTACTTTTATAATATACTTGTTTAGATATCTACATTAGACAGCGCATGGAGATCTTAACCCGCTCATAAGTCAAAACCATTTACGATAACGAGAATTCAACAGGAGGGGAACGCCAAGTCCACGTCGCTAAGTCCAAATATAGCATGCATATTGCGAATGAATCAAGAATGCTTTACGATCGGATGTGTAGGCAGGCACTTCTTCATCTCCTTCAACCACCATGATAAGATCGAATATGATTTTGAACATCCTCAAATCGTTGAAGTTACACAGCGTTAGGGAAAGTTAGCTTAAACTTCAAGAGATCGTGGTCGGTACAGAAAAGACATTCAAAACCTTCTTTAGTCTCTATTTACATAAAAAAGCAATCATCAGAAAAGGAATAAGCTACTCAGACCTTGCAGGGAGTTGTCTGATACCACCGTCATAAAGTCAAGTAGCGTACATCAATGAAACGAAACCAATGTCTTCATCAACATTTCATTTGCTCACTCTACAATGAATAAAGAGCGCCAAAGTCTTCAGTGCCAATTTGACGCCATGAAAACTAAAGTCCTCAGTGACAGTTTGATGCCATGAAGACCAAGTTCAAGAGGGAATGCGCGCTCTTACGCCAATCACGGCTACCGCACGCAAACCGCTCGCGCAGCCAGCCCGGTAGGAATAGATGGCGCCGCACAGGGGCTGGTGCTAACGTTGGCGGCACCTTATCTGCGCAGTTTTCTAAGTAGTCACAGTGACCCTTCTTTTCGTCAAACACTAGGGCAGCTGGGCACTTCTGTAAAAAAACCTTTGCGTCCTACAATTCGGAAGCGTATTTACTAAACTCACCATAATTGTTGCTGTCCCTTGGCTGCATAGCACAAATTCCGAAGTGCAACCGTTTGAGTAGTAACCGTCATTCTTCCCTGCGCAGCTCACCTGCCTGAAGCAACATAAACATACAATACATACTGCAGTTGTAGAAGACAGCATACGGAGAGCCAGACGGTGCAATCGGAGAAGGAGCCGGAGGAGGTGAGAAAGATGTTAAAGCATCATTAGCTGGCGCTGCTGGAGCCTCCACTGATGGTATCCGTTAGGTTTTCCTATGCAGTCGACAACCTCCGGCACGAGTGGAGCTTGAGACTTGTACTGTACTTGTTAGCGGCAATGGACTCGACCCCGTGTTGCAGTTCTCTACGTAATCGCAATGCCCCTTCCTTGCATTGAATACCAGGGAGGATGGACATTTCTGTAAGTCTTTTTTTAGAACTTTTTATCGCTTCGATCTCTAGATTCACCATGGGCGTCGCTTTTCCTTCATTACAGAAAAAGAATGAGGGAAAACGTCCATTCGAATAGAAGCCATCCATCTTTCCTTTGCAGTCGAACATTCTACAAACAAGTTTTTTGGAAATTGAATAAAACAATAGGTACGCTTGATCAAACCATTCGAAAACGCTTCATGACAGCAAGTAAGAGCAATGAAAACTTTCGCTTAAAGCATATACAGTCTCAGCGAGAGGAAACATCCGTGAACCCAATGGTATATTCCAAATGAAGTAAATTACGGAGATCAAAGTAGATATTAGCATACTTTTGCTGAGACACGGCAGGAGATGCATCAGGAACTGGTGCTGTCAGCAACGGCTTCGCCACAGTAGGAGAGATGGCTACTGGTGATGGTTGTGCTTCCACTTTTACAGAACAGCTCTTCTTATAATCACATCTTCCCTTTTGTGGGTTGTACACAAATGAAGGTGGACAAGACTGAAAAACAAAAACGAGTCGGAAAAATTTAAGAAGCTCCCCCCCCCCCTATTTTACCATTGAGGTTCCCAAGCCTCCAGAACATAAGACAAAATTAAGTTTGCAAACACTGGAATAGTATCCGTCCTTTTTTCCGGAGCAGTCAACATCTCTGAAATATAAATAAGCTGGCTGATCAAAGCATACAACCTACATTATATGCGTCTTCGTATGGGCAAGAACGCTCTTGGATTCCACGGATTCTGACGTCGGAGTAGGCACAGCTGCAGGTTGCACGGGTATCTTACTAGCCCCACTTTCAGTAGGGAGTACCGATTCCGAATGGCCCACTAGATTCTTCGAACAGTTTTCCAAGTAGTCGCAATGTCCTTTTCTCTCGTCGAAGACAAGTGTCGGAGGACATTTCTGTGGTGATCAAGGTTTGAAAAAACTACTAGTAATATTCAGTAATGGACTACCATCGTTACCGTCACTCCCTCATTGCACAGTACGAAGGTGGAGGAGCAACCTTTGGATTAGTAGCCGTCCTTCTTTCCAATGCAATCAATTTCTCCAAAGTATCACAAACAAAGCGTAATTTCAACAAAGATGTTGGAAAGTTCTCCACTCACAATGTCAATTGCGATGCTGTACGTTGGACGACGCTTTGCACCGAATCCGTGGAGGTAACTGGCGAAGATAGTGCTACTGGCGCTTTTAAGCAATTTTCCGAATAATCGCAGGCTACTTTTTTTTCGCTGAACACTGAAAACAATAAAAATGGTCTTAGGAGTTTATAGCTGTAATCAGATGAAATTTACCATTGCAGTTGCTACTCCTTCGACGCATGCAACGTAGTCAGGCGTGCACCTAAGGGAATAGTATCCATTGGATTTTTCCTTGCAATCGAAAGACCTGTGATTTCTCTGCATTATCAGTGGTATTGATTACCATTACTACACTTCCAGTAGTGTTTCAAACACTATGAACGAAAAAAAAACGAACTTTTGAGCAACGGGTATTAGTACTTGCACGGTTGGCGCAGGATTGATGAAGGTAATAGTTGGTGTCGCCAAAGATGTTTCAAAATCTGTCTGCCAAGTTTCCAAATAGTCGCATTGGACCTTCCTCTCGTTAAATACCAAATCGTGAGGGCAATTCTGAAGAATTCCTGAGTTTGTTCACGACTTTCTTTCACTTCATATAGGGAGTCACCATAGTAATCGCCGAACCATTCTCGCAGTAAACATAGGTCTTAACGCAGTCGCGTGAATAGAACCCATTTTTCTTCCCATTGCAATCCAACCTCAAAGTGTAAATGAGAGATCTATCTGGCACTAATCACTAACTTACTTGTCGCCAAGAGACACGTGAGCAGCCTGCTGTTTGGCAGTTGTCACACCCTGCACACTCTCATGCCTGACTGTCACCTCAGGGCTAACATGCGTATGATGAGGGTTGGCTGTGCAGCTCTTCTCGGGATAGTCACCTGTAAAATTATGATTAAAAAAGTGGGCGCTATTCCAGTATACCGACCCCAAAAATTAAAAATCTCGGATTTCGCTCAAACTCGGTATAGGGGGGTGATTCGATCCGCTGATGCCAAATGTCATATCGATTCCGTGCGATAGCGCCATTCTCCGGGGGTTACGGTGGGTATACGGTAGGGGGTCAAAATCACAAAATTCTCTGAAACTCGGTAAGAGGGGGTTATCCGACATGCTGAACACGAATACGATATTCATTCGTTACGGTAGCTCCTCATTCCGGGGTTATGGTGGGTATACGGTAAGGGTTCAAAATCACGATATCCGCTGAAACTTTGTGTAGGGGGGTTATTTGACATGCTGATCACTTATGATGTTTATTAGTTACGATAGTGCCTCATTCCGACGTTACGTTGGGTATACATTACCAATACCACCGCTAGATCGAGATTCAGGGCTTGAAATCTCAGTCACACGTTGGAAATTTCCTCCCCTGCTTTGCTTAGGCAAAAGCCGCCGCAGGGTGTATCCGCGGCGGTTAGTGTGGAAAGCAGTATTAGACCCTCCTAAAGTATACCCACCGTAACCCCGGAATGAGGTGCTACCGTAACGAATGACCATATTCGTGTTCAGCATGTCAAATAACCCCCCTGCACCAAATTTCAGACAATTTTGTGATTTTGACCTCCTACCGTATACCCACCGTAAACCCCGGAAAATGGCGCTATCGCACGGAATCGATATGATATTCGGCATCAGCGGATCGAATAACCCCCCTATACCGAGTTTGAGTGAAATCCGAGATTTTTAATTTTTGGGGTCGGTATACTGGAATAGTACCTGCTGTTTGGCAGTTGTCACACCCTGCACACTCTCATGCCTGACTGTCACCTCAGGGCTAACATGCGTATGATGAGGGTTGGGTGTGCAGCTCTTCTCGGGATAGTCACCTGTAAAATTATGATTAAAAAAGTGAAAATGCATGGTTCTAGTCTGATAAATTTACCTAGTACGAGTCCGCAGCTGACATGTCGATCCTTATCCAGAAAATGATAGGCACATAGGCATAATTCCCGAGGAAAAATGGACCAAGTAGCTAATGTGAAAGAAATTGACAGAGATTTCTAGAAAATTCCCCTTTTTCAATAACACTTCGGCCACCGTTACCCGCAAGACTTTGAAGCAAGTGTTATGATAATGAACAGTGGCAAGGCTGCAACGAAAATAATCACGATCTTTAGATCAATACGCAGCATAATGCATCTATCTGAGGTAAAAGATTTCTGAGAGAGAACGCTTAGATCTAGTCTTACCTCCTAGACTGTATCTACTATCCACACGAAGATGAGCTAAGTTACTACCCTATTTTCAGGTGTATAAGCCGCGGGGTGGTCCTAGCTTAAACCGACCAGCCCGAATACATCAAAGGACTCCGCAACCAAAGGATCCTACGCCATGCTGTGTATTGCCTGAAAGAGTCGTACGGCATAAGGATCGCTTCTCTAAACACAATGAAGCGGCTGAGCAGCCCGATCGAAAATTTGAAAAAGTGCGGCTTATACACCTGAAAATAGGGTATATTGGAACCATTCCAATATTAGAGTCGTTGCTATCTGCTCTCCACCCTATGACATAATCAATGCTCCATATGACCGAAAAAACCTCGGAATGCTTATCCGATGCTGCTCCCTGTGGATGAATGCTACACAGCAAACAAATAAAACCTTTTATAATAAACGTATGGTACAAAGAGCACTTAAGCACCAATTCTCAATAGATTAAGTATTTAGCCAATAATAAGATATCACAGAGTATTCACAAGTTTGATCGTTTTTGAGAGATCGTTAATTTTGTTAAGAAATCAAAAATTGAGATGAATGAGAGTATTATGTCTACCTAGCGATCGAGCATACAAACCAGAAAAAATTTGTTACATCAAGTTGAGAAAGAGAAAAAGAATGAAGATCACTGTTCTTGCTTCCTGGCGCATCCAATCTTTGTGAAGCTCATCTAAATAGATATGCAAATCAAAAATCAATTACACTGGCAAAAAACTAAACTCTTACCTGCTGAGCAAAGTCCAAGCTACGTTTGGTTTCCTCAGCCTGTGTTATGGCTGGATTCAAAGTTACAATGACTAACGTTTTGGAATTGCCTGCTCCAAGCGAGTCCCATAATAACATTGTAAGTTTAGCATTCCGATAGGGGATGTGGGTGCTCTAAAAATTCAAAGTGGATGACAAGACAAGAGAGTAGAAGACGAACATGATCACAGCCGGGTAAATTTTCCATGGAAAGAAAATGGCACACCTTATTCAGCTGACTACGAATACAGTTTTGAAGATTCGACAAGGCGGAATTGATATATGTCGTTTCCTTAAAGCGGTCGCTTTCAGCCCCAGACTCTTTCACGCGCTCCGATCCGGCAAGATCAACGAGATGTAGGGTGGCGCTGCGGCATACTCCTGCAATTATTGCATAGTATGCAACCTACTTTGCATTATGAGGTGTACCTGTCGTTCTATTAGTCCCGTGAATGGCGAGAGCAAAAACGGCATGACTTCTGATGGATTGCTCGTTGCACTTTGTAGAAGCAGTAAACCTTGTGCGATCCGCCACGGCAAGTATAGTTTCAATCTGAAAGATAAGCCTTTTGGACTGATTTAGGCTGCTATTCGCTTACATCCTCCTCATTCACAATTCTGCGCTGCTTCAGACCGGTGATAACCGTAACTCCAGACCCAATCTTCACCTCTAGTTTGTTTCTGTTCGCGAGCAAATCGTAGACTTCTTCGTTGTACACTTCCAGGAATGAAGCTTCGAAGTCAAACTGAAACAATAAGCGATATGTCAACAGTACATTTACAAAGCCTATCAATTGTAGTGTCGGGTGCCTCAGCAACACCACCCCGCAGGAGACTCTGCATCCCTTCCGCGAATATGCTATCTAATCATGTCCAATCGATTGAGACTCCGTCTTTCCCATGCTCGCATGGGAAAGTGAGACAGCATGTTCGCGAAAGAGGTGCAGAGTCCAGGTAAGGCGACTGCGCGGGAGCAGATGCTGGTCACCCCGATACTGCACTTAATAAGCCCTATAGATAGAATCAAAGCAATGAAAAACTCACATCCCAATATAAATCTGAAAGCTTGTCTCTTGAGCGAAAAAGGAACCGGACCGCGCGAGGAATTACTCCGGCAGAATCATCATCACCTGCAAAAGAAATCCAGCGTAGAAAAAAGACATAGGCCTTCTTAGGCATCTAAGTGTTGTTCGAATTATGTTTTTCGAAATTCCTTATGTTCAAGACAGAAAAGAACGATTAGAAACGAGCAAGCAGGTGTCGCAACTGACTACAGCATCTCAAACCATACCTCCTCTCATAGTGAAAGTCTTCCCACTTCCTGTTTGCCCATAAGCAATTATTGAAACGTTGTATCCGTGTAAACAAGACTGAAGATTGTAATTAACAACAAAAGCCAATAATGTAGCATATGTACCAAAATCAACTCCTCCACGTAGGCGAACAATCTTGCCTGAGTCACGTTTGGACCAAAAACCCTTTGGAAGTTGTAGGTTTGCGATAAGTTCCCCTAAAATATATACGATTCCAGACCAGTCAGTGTTACATGGAAATACCTGATCCAGCTTGATTGAGAAGGGGCAGGGGTAGCTTATATGGGTGATAGGAGCATCCCTTTCTTTTCCAAGTGGAGGTCTGACGCGTACTACAACTCGAATCTGTCCCTGAACATCGCCATTATTACTAAGTTTTCAAGCAAAAGCAACTCACTTTTAAATCGACCACATAATTGTTTAAAATTCTATTTGTCTCATCCTTCTCGAGGAGTTCAGTCCTTTTCTTAGATAGCTCTGTCTTCAGTTGCTCAGTCTCCAATTTCGACTCTCTAACAAGGGAACGATACTTGGTGTCCGTGGCCTTTTGAGATGAAACGTATACCGTCACACTCGTTTTGGAACGCTGATTCCGAATCTGTCTTCCTTTTCTGCTAATCGTTTCTCTGAAAGAAGTTATGAAGGATTTTCGCGTCAATGGTCGCCTAAGAGAAATGCGACCAAGGATGCCTAACTTTCGGAAAGAAGCTTGATTAAGGCAATGCAAAACTGAAAAACACGAAAGAATTCGAACCTAAGCCTACATTGACTTGCGAGGCTATCTCACTACCCATTACATGACATCTCAGCGGCGGTTTTGGCATTGCGACCACGTTTTCTTTGGCGCAAAAATCGTTCATAACTTCTTTTAGAGAAACGATTAGCAGAAAAGGAAGTCAGATTCGGAATCAGCGCTCCAAGATGAGTGTAATGGTATGCATCTCATCTCAAAAGCCCACGGACACCAAGTATCGTTTCCTTGTAAGCTCATTTTCAAGCTGCTCATTCTTCATCTGCACAACTGACAAGGAAATGGTCAGAAATCGAAGTGGCCAATCCATACAATCTGCATACCATTCGATGCAGCATAGAATGCTGAATTCAAATCTGTCTTCCATATCTGCAGAGCGCCTTTGTAGGCGAAGTTATGAGCAGCTTTACTGCGAAAAAATCGCATACAAAAATTGCAAATTTAGGCACATTATTGCGCTTTCAGCTCACCTCTAGGTATGAGCCATATGAAGTGACTTAGTTGCTGGTTTTGGTACAAAACTGAGCCGAGAATGGCTTTGTACGGCCAAGTTTGCTTTTTAAACGCACAATTTCTTAGCAAAATAATGGCCTTCAACAGCTTATAATTTCGTCCACAAAAGCGCTCTGCAGATAAAGAAGACAGATTTAGAGTAAGCGTTTCATGCTGCATCTAACGGTATGCAGCTTGTATGGGTTGGCCACTTCGACTTCTGACCATTCCCTTGTGAGGACTTCGATTTCTCCGCGTCTAGTGGAGTCTCTCAAACGCAAGTTTTTCGCGAATGCATCCTATGGAGCTCTAAAACGATTTCTTGTCGTCGATAGAAATAAAGACGAGCTTCTAAATTATCTGTAGAGTAGTTATGCTTTGGTCCTTCAGTGTAATCTGGCTCTGCAATCTTATATATAAAGCTGAATGTCTGTTTGTATGCCTGTATGCCTGTATGTCTGTATGTACGTTGAGAGCTGAGAGCGCGACTCCAAGTATACTTTCCAGTTCTGCAGAACGCTATTGGAAAAGAAGCTACAAATGTTTCTTTTGGACTAAAATGAATGGGCGGTACAAAATCCTTTGTTACAGCCTTTCTAGACCCTAAATAAGACGAATGTAATAGTTGATTTCATCCCAGTCATTGAATTGCTCGCATTAAAAAATTCTCATAACTTCTTTTCCAAAAAAACACTGCATATAGGGGAAGCAGATTTGGGAGCAGCGTATCAAGCTCTCACTGATGGCATGCACTTTGCGGAGATCGGTTGTATGCCGTATAGTTCTCATCCTCCCTCGTAAGTTGTTTTGATCGCTACTCCACTGTCGCGGTGATTACACCATGCACTACTTCGGAGGATGGAACAATGAAACAAAAAATGTATAAGGTTTTTTAAACGAGTACCTTCATGAGATCGTTTTCGGCAGTCAGCTTATTGACTTCGGCTTCCATGGTCAGCAATTTCGTTCGCAATTCTGCTGTACGTGCATCCTCGCGAGTAACTGATGTAGACCGACGTGCTGAGATAGCGATCCAGAAGTTCTCAGCCAGCTTCGGGATTATCAATGATCTCACCTGTGCTACTGGGTGGACGCGCATCCTGAGTTCTTGCTGCTGTCAACGACACAGCACTTGTGGCTCTGCCCGTTCTCATAGGATCCGGGAGAGGAGCGGTCACTGCAATATTCCAAACGTTTATTGCTCTGATAGTCTCAACAAGAATAAAGGACCTGAATAGTCGGAAGTAGTTGCATCTTGGGAGACAGTCAAGAGGCGCGATTTCTCCGGCTGTCACCAATTCAAAACTCCAGTTCAGTGCTATGCGAGTTTCAAAAAGTACCAAATAAAGTGCATAAGCTTACAATCTGTTTGATGTTACCACTGGCTGAGTTTCATGGGTTTTGCTGTAAAACGAACTCAGATATTTACGAAATCGTTCTGAAATGCATTTTCACGCGTTTTTGACCTTCAAAACTGCTGTTTTGAAATTTTTCCAAAGCCTTAAAATTGAATAACCATGCAACTAAACATATCTTTTTTTTAGATTTCATATGCTTTTAGAAAGTTTTAAGACACTTATTATGTGCTATTTGATGTCCAGCTGGCAATAAAAATCGCGCCTCTTGACATACACCCCAAATTCTTCTGCTATATACCTGTCGGGTCCACATCAGCTGTCCCTCCTTTTGGAGCGGGTTGTAAAGCTCGCTGGAGGACAGTGACCCCCGACGACCGCGACCAGCAGGTTGCCCCTGCGGCCTCTTCCCCTTTTCCCCACTTTCCCTATATTTATCCTGAATAATAAATATTAGTAAATAAGCTTATGTGCTCACCGCTACACATCAGGTAAAGGCAAGGCCAGCCTTTAACCTGACATACCTTTAGGTCGAGGTATACTGTGCAAAACGCCAAGCACCTTTCGTGGTCATGGAGATGGATGGTCGCCTTCCATATGAGAACTGAAAAAAACATTGCAAAACTGCTAGAAGATAACAAGTACGAGCGATGGAAGTGAAAAATTATAATGCCAAATGCGAGAAACCTAATTGAAGAACGATATGAAAACAGGAAAAGAAGTGAGAGTAAACTTGATGTGTACGTGTAGCTACTGTAAACTACATGTGTACAAATAGCTAGCCCTGTGACGCCACCCAGTTGCGCGCGCAAAATGCCCATTCCTGGCGTGGCTGATTGTTCACGCGCAAATTTTACCACATTTCACCTGCAGTGCGAGGACACTATATTGAGCGGAAAATCTACTCGACTTTAGAAGGATACAAAGTATCTTCACAGCTTTTTGGTTTTATCAAAAATTTCGCAACCAATATACAAAAATCGTGGAACAGCACCGACCAATGGTTCAATTGCTACTATTTGAAAAACATTCACGAATGAGTGGCCCTCTCTCTGATCACCCAGCTTGAACCAATAGTCCATGTGGACCACTAGTAATAGAAGAAAGCGCTCCTCCTTATGGAGATCCACATAAACTCCTTCTACGACCGTCACTGAAGTGACCTCATAAACAACTAAAGAAGTGCTAGATGTGCTGAGTCCTGTATAAACATGCACTTGGGAAAAAACTTGTAATTAACATGACACATAAAGCAGGGGCATGAAATGGTCTGCGAAGATTTGAACAGCAAATATCGGCGCCGTTAGACCGAAGCACGATGCGAATTAGAGCGCGCCTTTAGTAATTTCTGATTTTTTGGGTCAATCAATTAATGTAGAATAGCGCCTATGTTTCTTCCAGGAACTCGCGGATCTTAACTCAAGTAGACTGAGGGCTTGCGTGCAAGAAATCAGCATGCTTAGAGGACCACCTTTGAGAACTTAGAGTACAATGTCGCCCGCCACGATAAGTCTCGCGCCCAGGTGGCACCATTTTGCTTCTGAAACGAGAAAATCGCTTCGGAAGTGGCGACCGGAACGCCTTGGTGGTTGGAATGCTAAAGTCAGTAAGCCACAGTGCGCATATCACACACAATCAAGACGCAGAGTCCCACGACGAATCTGCGACTAAACCTTGGCGGCACGCGTCATAATCAGGGTCAAGCAAGGGGTGTGGCACACGATCGCTGTTTACGACCCCCCCCCTCCCTGATTGCTGTCTTAATAAGACCCCCCCCCCTGAACTATATACCTAAGATAGCATTACCAGAGTTGAGAAAGAGGTCAGGCACAAGTCTTTCGAAGACAACCCCCCCCCACTCCCATGAAAGCCCTCAAACGACCCCTTCTTCCTCCTCTTAACCTCTGTACCTCAAAGTGTGACACTCTGGAGGACACCAGCTTTTTCTAGAGAGTTTTCAGATTTTTGAAAGCTGTACGTCCGATTTTCTGTGACTCACTTTACAATCACACGTAATTTGACCGCTGATTTTGATCTGAATGGGCATATTGAAAGGGCCATAATTTTCTTATGGGTGGAGCGTTCGGCTCCAAATTTCCAGTGTAGCAAGAAGAAGCTATGTGCTCAATACTCATACCAGCAATGGAGCGCTTTCTGGATTTTGAAGTCAAGTTAAGGGGGTGCGGCACACCCCATTAACTATATCAAAAAAACATTTTTAGCGGACAGTATTTATATGAGTCGATAGCCTAAACCTTGTAGATTCCATAGGCCTGTTTGGAGCCTGATTCGTCTTCTTAGCTCTGAGTAATATTTGGTGAAAGCACAGCGATCAAAAGCGGAAAATGGGAAAAACGAGATTTTGGTTGGCTTCTAATTCCACAGTTTGCAAGTCTTCTGAAGCGGGATTCCTGAGGTGGACAAAGAAGGAGTAGTGCTTTGTCTTGAGTGCAAAAACGGATAACTACTTCACCTTTGAAACAAAGTTAACCATATTGGAATTTGACCATTTCATTTAGGTAGCCTAGTATCTTGAACCTTCAGAATTCGCTCACACTTTGTCTACAGGAATTAATTGACATGCTAATTATGGATACGATACAAATATCATGTTACCACTATTATCAGATTACCCAACTACGACCCCTTCCCCTTTTGACTCCTCATTACGACCCCCCAGGTGTGGCGTGCCGCTCCCCACGTTTGACCCTGGTCATGATTCAAAATCAAGGACTATGGAAAACCTCTTTGACATTTTTATGCTCTCCAAGCGGCGTTTTCCGAAATAGCGGGAAAAATTAGCCCAGGTAAGCGAAGAAGATTGCTCAGACGCTACCTTTGACAACCCCCTATAAAACAATACATGATACTACTTACTTGGGATCACCATAATTTTCCAAACCTGTTTATATCGCTGCTATATAACACAAGCAGTCTTCATCTCGTATTTGCATGACACTTCAAGCGGGTAGAGGTAGGGGACTTATATGTCGCCGATAAGCTCACCCCATTCAGACACCTGGTACAAATGTTCACCGTCTGTAATTATACTGTACTCTTGGAAGAAAGGGAACACAGCTTTGAAGTTGCTGAGCAGCGGATGTTTCTGATTCGTATACAAAATCAGCAAACTAAGAAATGATCTAGATGATGTATGGAAGATTTCAGCAAGGCTCTTTATGACTCTTTTATGGGATCGCATGCTCCATATTCCTTGTTTCTTCTGATTTTATACAGATAAACACGGTACTACTTACTCTGAATCACTATGATTTTCCAAACCTGTTTATATCGTTGCTATATAACACAAGCAGCCTTCATCTCGTATTTGCATGACACCTCATCGCAATGTCTACCTTGTTTTATAAACTCGCTTTCATCGTTCTACTCAAGTGTAATGGGCACTGCGTTTATTCATGCATTCGAACCCATTCACCGGAAAGTCTGGGTTTGTTTTCCTGATATTTGCTTCATATAAAGTTGACAAAGAATATGGTGCACACTTCCCTATTTGTCACTAATCGTAATTCATATTTTGAGTGTGCGAAATCGAAATTTGGTTCTTGTCGTCTTCTTTCTCATATCAGCATAGTCAAAATAGGCTAATTTAAAACCTTTGCCGTGCTTCACATTTGTTCCTATGTCCAATCACTCGGTCAGGGAGTACAAGAACTTCTAAAGTTGATAGATATTCGCTCTCCTCATACTGCTAAGAATGGGCGAGTTTCACCGCATAAGAGCAGGAAGGCATTGAATCGTACAGTCGAGTAGATTTAGCGGTAAGTATAGTGTGCTTGCACAGAAGGTGAAATGCGGTGAAATTTGCGCGTGAACAAGTAGCCACGTCAGTAGCGCGGGTATCGTGCGCGCGCAATTGGCCGGCGTCACAGTCGAAACTATTTCTTCACGCGCCAATTTTACCGCATTTCACCTTCTGTGCAAGCACACTATATTTACCGCTAAATCTACTCGACTGTATAGGATATCCGCTTAAAATACTTTTCTACGCTTTGAGTGCAAATGAAACTGTAGGGATATGC
Source organism: Cylicocyclus nassatus (assembly GCA_958299035.1). Classification (NCBI taxonomy): domain Eukaryota; kingdom Metazoa; phylum Nematoda; class Chromadorea; order Rhabditida; family Strongylidae; genus Cylicocyclus; species Cylicocyclus nassatus. The sequence goes on from CATQJL010000326.1 coordinate 31,035,808, forward strand.
GTATAGATTCTTGAGCGTTCACTCGTTTCATAAATCTATTACAAAAGCCTTTATCTTTGGAAAGGTTTAGCGCCGGTCACTACAACAAGAGCTGCACCGCCGGTTACTACAAGAGCTCCACCGATGACATCGGCGACGACAACGACAACTACGGCTCCAGCAATCGGTGACTTTTCCAGTTTGTTGATTTGATCTAGCGAGCAATGCATTCGAGGTGTGTTCGACTGCACGAAATCGCCCATACCGCTTTGGGCTGAAGGCCCGCGAGCGTATTTGGCGCGCGGTCAAATTTGTGGCCTACAAGCTGCATCTGGCATTGGCGCTTCATGACTCAGGCAGTCAGCGACCGCGCGCACCACGCTCGCGGACTCTCAGCCTACAGCGATACGCGCGATTTCGTGCAGTCGACTTTAGATGCAACCAAATAATGCTCACTGTTCTGAACATCACATGAAGAGCAGCCAGCAGCAGCGAGCAGCTTTCAATCACTCAGCAAATATCGATTTCTTGTTTTGAAATTACTTCGAAAGTCACAAATGACGAGACCAAAACAGAACTGTTTTTTACAAAGAAGACTTCCTATCTTCTTGCCTGCGCTTTCATATCAAGAGTCAGGAGTATTTTAGTTCCAAATCTTCTACTTGTATTCGCCTTTCACAAACACAGTGACACTGTGCCCACTAGGAAAATCGTGTTGATTCTTTACATATGTTAATCGCTCATATGGAATTGGTCTCATTCAAAATGTTCGCTCTTCCTCCTGATATGATAACTCTTCTAGATTGTGCTGTGGAGTGTGGTAACATCTATGACGACAACTGTAACGGCCTCGTAATTGACTGTTTGACTGCTCAAGAAGCAATGTATATGGTAAGCGCAGAGGGAATGCAATGCCGGTTTGTTGATTTTTCTCCCTTTTGAAAGGCAATGACTTGGTACAGTCTACCGCAATCCCAATCGGGCCATAATTGGCATGGCGGGAGTCCGCGTCGTTAGGGGCAGTTTTCGGGCAAGAACTCGATTTTGAGATTTTGTGCTTACCCGGGCCTATTCGCTGTGCGTAATCAAAATCCACAGTGGAGAGCGCGAAAACGGCGAAAAAGGGCTCTAACCAGGGTTAAACGTGTGATGCGACTGTCGCAACGGGAGGTCGTAAAGGGGGTGCCGGCGGTGGGGTGGGGGGGGGGGGTCGTAAGAGAGGGTAGTCCGAATCAAAAAAAAGTGGAGTGTAGGAATGAAGCTTCTCAGTTGCAAAAATTCACTACTCCTCAAAAAACAGCATTTTTCTCCGCAAAAAGGTGTCGCAAACGGGGATCGAACTTGCTGGCCACAAGTATGATCGAAGATTCCAAAGACACTTTCAGAAGCTCAAACACTAAGCATGTATATGCGACAAAAATGTTAAATATGCCAATTGGCCTAAAAATCCTGCTTCCGGAACATTACTGAAGTCTCACATTCTCGAAAAAGCGCTCATCTCTACCAGCTATGACAATCTATAATTTTTAAAACTTTTTTGTTATGTCTTTCAAGGGCCCATACATTTACCTGTACTTTGAAGATGCTCTGCTACAGCTGTGCAAAATCTGGTTGTATTTCATAAGCTTTGGATTTTTTTTTGGATTTTATATATGGCAACAAAAAATGAAAAAAGGGGGGTCGTATCCGGGTCGCATCCAAATTTTTTCGCCGCTATGAAGGCCTGCTCGTTGCAATTTTGCTGTATTACGATGCTATCCTCCTACTTTCTTTCCTAAATGTCGGGCTTTCTCGTCGCGTCTCCAGTGAGTTAAGGAATTTTGAGCTCAAAAATCCCAGTTTTTAACTTCTAGGAGCGCATCTAAATTTTTTTCGATCTTACTGCTCCTGTGTGGCTGCAATTTTTACCTTCAACTGTTTGGGCACTATACTACAAAACCTGTTCACTGGGGCCTCTTAGTTTTTTCCTAACTTTATTACTTTCATACCGTGCTCATGCACGTTTTTAACATCGTTCTGGATGGCGCTAAAACGGTTTTTTTTCGTAGGAAAATATGTGCAAAATGGAGGAGATGAGCTGATTCGAAAACAGTTTTTAGGTTTCAAAAATATCGTTTTTTCTCCCTGCAAAAAAATATTGTTGCGTACGGGGATAGAACACGGGACTGTCGTTAAATAAAAGGTTCTAATTTTCAGAACCGTAGTCTATATCTTCCCTATCAATAAACCATGAAAGAATTATGCCGAACATTCATAAACGCTAGAAAAGTTTATCAAACTTTACTAGAAAAGGAGTTACTATTATAAATAGTCAATTATGATGACTAAAGTGAACCGTTCCGTAATGCTGAATTTTTCTTGGCTGTTATTCTATCTCATTTTTTATAGGTAGAGTACAGCTTGAATACTATCCAAATCAATTTCGATGTTCTGCTTTGTCAGATGATGTCCTTTCCATTCACATTTTCTCAAACACAATAAGCATAGCAATTTGTAAAATTTTACTACCCAATCTACGTAGAATTATTTGTTTTTTAAGTGGTGAAGTATTACTTGCATTATCTCCCAATTTGTAAGTAGTTGTCTTTCTCTCACCTATAATTCTGATTGACAACCATTGGCAGGCATCCTTTGAGATTGACATTCGTTTATGCAGGTTACCGCAAAAGGAAGTGGAGGAGGTGGGGTAGGTGGGGGGGGGGGGGGGTGCCGGGGATCGTACGGATGAGTACCTTTAGGGGGGGGGGGGTCGTAAATGAGGGTCCCGGATCGCATCAGCACGCTTGACCCTGGCTCCAACACAAGAGAACAGCAGGTGGGCGGGGTCCTCCTCACTGCAAATTCACGTTCCCGGCTTCCGGAGCGATCTCTTCTGTTCCGGTTTCAATTCAGTCGTTCGTACTTGGCCGGTGGCGATGTCAGGGCGGCTAGCGGAATCGAGAAGATCGTTCCAGAAGCTGAGAGCGTAAATTCACAGTGGGGAAGACCCCGTCCACCCCCTTAGAGCCCCTTTTTGCTGTTTTCGCGCTTTCTAGTGTGGATTTAGCATAGCGAATAGGCCATGTTAAGCAGAAAATCTCAAAAACGGGTTTCTTCCCGAACACTGCCACTAAGGCCTCGTGCAGAGTTCACGCAATTCTATCGCCTCGCAATCCCCCATAAGGCAACTATTACGAGTCCATTGCATGCCTTCAACTTGCATTTCGGTCGTGAGAGTCAGTCACGAGTGATTGTGTCAGAAAACTATCCAATCGCCATGGAAGTGGCCGGCATGCAATGGAATCGCAGCAGTTGTCTTGTCGGACACCTAAGACGAAATAGCGCCTTTAGTGTGTTATACAGAACATTTATACTTTATTGAGTCAGATGATGTGCACGTGTTAGTGCAGTGGTAGAATGCTGGTATTTACAGGCGTGGCGAACTGAATTAACATATCTGAGCAGTAAGCGGGTCATGCTCATGCATGACCTTTACGGCACTTCACTAGAGGAGGTGAAAGAGGTGCCGAATCTATCTACTGGTGCCAGCCAAATGTGAAGCAGAGAGTGCAAGGCGTGATAGAAACTCATCAAATAATCTAGATACTCCATCTCGTATTTTCTTTGTCTGGATAGAGCAGTGGGCGTTGGTGAGCGGCACGTATCGCTTTGACCATGTTGAATCCGCGAAGTATGGGCCGCGTCGCGATGACGGAAAGCAAATGGTTGGAATAAGCAGGCGATGAAATTGTTGTGATTAGTATTCAATGCGGCAGCTTAATAAAAACGTGAGCTCAGAGATATTTTTGGTATGCATGATTATCTTGTTTCGGAGCTGGAAGGTGCTCATCAGTGGAGACGGCTGTAACTTTTACTGGAAGCGTCGTGACCTGCAAAGGCACCTCGTTATGAGCAGAGCAGGTCTTGTCGCCAAACTGATCATCGGTGCTATTTGAAGTTGCGTTGTTTCATCGTTTCTGACGCTATCTGCGATAAATTTTCCGCTTCTGTTTTTGTCGCGTAGCCAAAGCTGTCTTCATCGAAGATTGAGATGGCTGGTTGCACGGTTTTTTTCTGTGATTTGCCCTGAGCACATGGTATGTTCCTTTCAGCGCTGAAATTATTCCTGGATTCAACATTGGTCTGTTCTTTTCCAAATATCTCCACGTTTATTTGTGTATTGATTGAGATAAACCGCCTAGTTGTGTGAAATTTTTGTTGTCCGGCTGCTGATATCCGAGCGCTGATTGCTCGCCATTTTTGCACCTTATTGCGACAAAATTCTTCCTGTTTTCTATGTCCTACAAATCTACTTTGCATTCTATCATGCGGTGACGTAGATCACAAAAAACGGCATATGTAAAAGTATCGACAAAACCTTCTACCTTTATCGAATCCCTACTTCCATTGCCATCACCATCCTCACGACGACAGACTCTTCGCTTTGGTGGAGTTTCTCCCAATCCTCATTTATAGTAACCATGCGCCAGTCTAGAATTCTTTGATTCACGCATATTGGCGCAGATCCATATTCTTCGTCGCAACTCGTCGTTATCTGTAAGTATGGTTTTCTCACCGCTGTATGCGTACTCTTGCAGTAGTTCCGTTAGTTCCTGGATGTGCCGCCCATCTTGTGTGTAGAAGACTGTAAAACAACGCCATTATGCGTTGAATTCCTTTGTACTGCTGTTGAAGCGAAGCGCTGTGTCGGCTTTCGCATTGACCCTTGCACCTGCTTTGTCGGTGGTGTAGGCTTTATAATAGCCTAAAACGAAATAGCGCCTCTTGCGGTGTGTTTCATAGAACACAGAAGTATTTGTGCTTTACTGAGTTAGACGATGTGCACGATGTGTTAGTTGGTAGAATGTTGGTATGTAGGCGTGGCGAGTGAACAAATGTGGGCAGTAATATTACTCACATCACAGCGGTCATGCTTATGCAGTACGTTTACGGCATTTTACTAGAGGAGGTGAGAGAGTTCCCGAATCGGCACAAATGATACGTTCACAATTTTCATGACACATGTTCCGATCGCACTCAGTGTCGTCTGAGCCTCTCCATAAAATTGTTCTTGCTTTGTAGACGCAATTTAACGCTATTTGCATGCAGAATTTCATTTTCAATTTACACCTCAATAGTTCTACCACTAAGAGGATAGCTACCTGAACAAATGACCTCAATTTTTCGAGTACAAGACGCATCTTTTTCTTTTTTTCAAACAAGCAGCTCGGCTTCACCATTGTGCTTTGCGAAATGATCGCTTTCCCACACAGTTCTCTTAGGCAAGGAACAGCACGTTAGAGGGTCTCTGGTTTGGAATTTTCTCGTTCAGGCTGGTCGAGTTTAGTTCTGAAAATAGAGGACTTCGATGCGTCGCATCGTTCATAATCGTTGCTCGCACTCAAAAACCGTGTGCCAAACATTTTGCTAGATACTTACTTAGATACTTAGATGGCCCGTCCTCACGTGACTTGCCCCAGTACAGAAGTCGCCAGTTTTCCCTGTCCCTCGCTTCAGACATCCACGATCTTCTTGGCCGTCGTCGGTGGCTGCGTCCACGAGTTCCAGAGGCGAAAGTCGTATCCAGCTGATTTCTCAGCTGGTCCATCCGTTCCACAAACACGTCTGCCCATCTCGTCGGTGGTCTTCCTCGAGGACGTTTGGCTTCGCGAGGAATCCACTCCGATGTTCTTAGTGTTCATCTGTCGTCTATTCTTCTCATTATGTGACCGACCCATCGGTGTTTGGCTTTCGCGACGTATTCCGCTGGGTCACGAAGACGGGACATTCTTCTCATCTCCGTGCTGCGAAGTCCGACTAGATGTTGCTTGCGTCGGGTCATCTTCAGAAGACTGCGCTCGAGCGCGTGGGTGGTCCGTAAAGCTTTCGACGTGGCTACAGTGTCGGCCCAAGTCTCAGCTGCGTAACAGAGCGCCGGGAGAACGGTTGAGTCGAACAGGTGGGCACGAAGCTCCGGGTCCGTCAGTTGGTCGGTGGCTTCCTTCAGAGGCCCGAAGGCGGCCCAGGCTGCTCTTCTTCTCCTGTTAAGTTCTTCCCTCAAGTCGTTCTCCATGTTCATCGAACGTCCGAGATACACGTAGGAAGACGTCTCCATAATCGGGGTGCCTTCCAATTCCATTTCTGCATCTTCGCAAAGGGCGTTCTTCATGAATTGAGTCTTCTTCCGGTTTATTCGCAGTCCGATCTTCTTCCCTACTTCGTTTAGTTCCTTCAGCATCGTCTCTGCTTCAGTGATACTGCTCGAGAAGAGAACGATGTCGTCCGCAAAACGAAGGTTGGACAGGAATCTCCCATCAACTCGTATGCCTCTCTCGTCCCAGTCCAGTGACTTCATGACCCACTCCAAGGCCGCGGTGAACAGCTTCGGCGAGATTGTGTCGCCTTGTCGGACCTCCTTCCCGATTGGTATGGTCAGGGGGCGATGAAATAGCTGCATCGTCGTTGTACAGTCCTTGTAGCAGTCGGCTAACGTCCTCACGTAAGCTGGGTCCACTCCTTGATCGACTAGCGCAGACAGGATGGCGTTGGTTTCGACGCTGTCAAAGGCTTTCTCGTAGTCGACAAAGGTTAGGACGAGAGGCAGTCGGTACTCCCGGCAGACTTCTATGACCCTCGAAACGGTCTGGATGTGGTCCATGCAGCTGAATCCTTTGCGAAATCCAGCTTGTTCTTGGGGTTGGTCATCCAGTGTCCTTGATATGCGAGCGAGGATAATCTTCGTGAAAAGCTTGTACAGCACACTCAGCAAGCATATTAGACGGTAGTTCCGAAGATCCTCCCGTTCACCCTTCTTGAAGAGAGGGACGGTTCTTGACGTTCTCCACTGGTCGGGAATCTTCTCCTTCTGAAGGCAAGATGTCAAATGCGACGCTAGAATCTCGTGTAGACGGTGTCCTCCGGCTCGCAGAAGTTCGATGGAAAGATGATCTGGTCCTGGAGCCGTGGACGTCTTCATGGTCTGTATCGTGATACGCACTTCAGCAGGTAGAAATCGTGGTGGTACTTCTCCAGTGGGAACAACGGGCATCTGCACGGGTGTTGATGAGCGGAAGAGGTTGGTGTAGAAGTTCTTCGCGATAGATTCCATCTTGTATCGGGAAAAGTCGGAGTCCCGTCTTCGTTCAGTAGTGCAGCCAGCGGTACGGGATATTCGCAGAGGTCCCTTCGGCACTTCTTGAGACTTGGTCTTCTTTTGGCTGCTTCCAGTATCTTGGCTTGCCTGTACTTCCTGAGATCCTCTTGCAAAGCTGTTCTGCAACTGGCGTTGGCTATCAGTCGCTCGAGATGAGTTGCATTCGGGTCCTGCCTCAATGATCTTCTTCTTTCGAGCAATTCCTTGGTGGTCTTCGAGATGCGGTCCAAGTTCTTCTCAGAAGTCACTGAGGCGCATTCTCCGCAGGCTCGCAATCCTTTCAGAAGCCGGTCGTAGTCGTACGTTGGGTCCTCCTCGATGGGCCAGTCACAACTTGATATGAGCTCTTCCAGCCTGTTGCCGTCATAAACGACTTCCTTCCTTCTCGCGGCACTATGACAGACTTTCTTTTCCAGCCTTCGGCTGAGTCGTATCTTCTCTCGAAGGAGGCGGTGATCGGAGCCACTACAAAAGGATGGAACTACAGAGACATCGAGTAAGCTCCACCTTCGGTTGGTGAGAATGTGGTCGATCTCAGCATGAGTCGTTCCGTTGGGCGATTCCCAAGTCCACCGGCGATATTCTTTCTTCATGAAGATGGAGTTTCCATGGAAGAGTCGTGCGGCGGAGAGGAGCCCAACGAGACGGTTGCCGTTTTCGTTTCGGAGCCCATATCCAAACTTCCCGATCCTATATTCCTTTTCTAGTGGCATCCCGATTTTCGCATTGAAGTCGCCCACAACATACTTGTAGAAGGACTTTTCGTTGCGGACGACCTCCTCCACGTCTTCGTAGAAAGCATCTAGTTCTGAGTCGTCAGCTGCTGATGTTGGCGAGTAGCAGTTGATGATGCTGATGGTCTTCTGACGTGGAGGGCGTAGTCGTAGGATGCCTAGTCGAGGTGATAGGATCTCGTGCGAATCGACAAGATGGACGATAGATGGATGGACGACAAAGCCGACGCCTCCCACGTTTCGTGATGGAATCTTTTCACCACGAATGATGAGGGTCCCATCACTCATCTGTCGCACGTCCGTCTTCCTGGACTTCGTTTCCTGCAGAGCGATGATGTGGTAGTTGATATGCTCTGCAGCGTCGAGAAGAGCGTGGAGGTCGGCGTTTGTGGAGACTGTCCTGGCGTTGTAGGTGCAGAGCATGAGGCAGTCTCCATGGCGTGTCGTCCGGGCAGACGTGTCGTTTTTGTCCAATCCGAAAGGCGCCCTGAGTACCCTGACATCGTTCTTGCTACCACCCGGCGCCGTAGGCGGGATATGATGTGCAGGGTTTCTTTCTAATCTTCTAACTGGAGGAGTAAGATGAATTTTCCCCTACAAGAGGTGGCTTACTAGGCCTACTCTTGACTTCCACGGGGCGATCGCTGACCCCGGGCTTGGAGCGGGGAGGAACCGCCTAGCGACCAGAAGAAGCCAGACGGCGGAGGATCTGGCGTGGCCAGTTCTTACAAGGGAATGGTCAGAAGTCGAAGTGACCAATCCATTCAAGCTGCATACCATTCGATGCAGCATAAAATGCTGATTTCAAATCTGTCCTCCATATCTGCAGAGCGCCTTTGTAAGCAAAGTTATGACCAGCTTTAGTGCGAAAAAATCGCACACAAAAATTGCGAGATTAGGCACATTATTGCACTTTTCGCTCACTTTTAGGTACTGGCCATATGGAGTGACCTAGCTGCATGTTTTGGCCTAGCACTAAGCCAAGTATGGCTTTGTACGGCCGAGTTTGCCCTTTACACACACAATTTCTTGGCAAAATAATGGCTTTCGACGGCTTATAATTTCGTCCACAAAAGCGCTCTGCAGATAAGGAAGACAGATTTAGACTCAGCGTTTTATGCTGCATCTAATAGTATGCAGCTTGTATGGATTGGTCACTTCGATTTCTGACCATTCCCTTGTTAGCTAGGCATCCGGCCGAAACCGGAAACGTCGAACTCCTTCACAGCTTGGGAGGCCCTACCAGAGTATACACTCGGCTGTGCATCGCAGTTCGACACCCAGTGTCACCCCCACGCCACGATGAGGCGACCGACCATTGTGGGGGTTTGCTAGATAACTTTCAAATTGATTGAACTCTGGCTCATTACGATTCTTAATCTACATTTTCAAAAGACAGCGAGTTCTATTCCGCTGTTAACAATTATTTCGAGTGTTGAGTTGTGTTTTGGAGAGTGCGTCTAAAAAGGGGCGCTCTGGTGCTTTTGGGCGCTTTGCAGCGCCTTTGAGCCTTTTTGGGTGAAATATGACAAGTCTCTTAATGTATAATATCTCACCAGGGCATCAGTGAACTGTCGTGCTGGCACATTTGCGTACTACTACACTGGACCGTTCCAACAAGCACGATGTAACAGCTCTGATATCAACCAGTTTCTCAACTTATCGAAATCTCTATTGTTCAGTGCCAGACGCTTATGTCGTGTGTAATGGAATGAATATGTGGATGCTGCAAGGTGGACAAGCAATCACTGGAATAGCTTGCTCGGAGAATGTAGTAGGATGACGTGATTGAAGACTGCACAGTGAGAGTAAGTACCATAGAGAAACATCGTCTTCCTGCCTTGAACCGTTCGATTATTTTTTGTCTCAATAAGCTGTATTTATGAGAGTGATTTAAATATGATTTCAAGAATAAAAACTACTTTTCGTGCGATTGTGGCATTTTTGTGAACTCATAATTGCTCAGCCGTATCTTGATTCTGTGCAACTTTCTCCTGCAATCACTCTTTCTCTTTCTATATTTCGTTCGATGTAATCCTATAGATCAAACCTTCGTTTTCTTATTAGCGTATTGCAAAGTCTTGTGCTTCTGCGCATAGCAATCATAACTATATGCCTAAATTCTTTTTTGAACAATTGAAAGCTGTGAAATAAACTACTGGTCTCACAAGGGAAGGATACTTGGTCGAAGTGGTGTCTCTTTACGAAATGTACACTATCTTGCAGAGCAGGGAACGCTGATTCCAAATCTGCTGTCGATATATGCAAAGCGCTTTTAGGAGCGGAGTTATGGGAATTTTTTTCAGGTAAAAATTCTAAAGTTTGGCTGAGGTAAAACCAGGTGTTGAGATCTTTTTAAACTTGAAAGGATAATGACTAGCATGAGTTTATTATACTGAAGGTATTAATTGCATAAAGCACTCTTGCAGTAATGGCCCTATTCAACCTCACATTCAGTTCTGAATAATTTTATGGTAGCCGCGCGTTCAAATTTTTGCTTCAAAAAAAACCGTGTGACTACTCTCCCAGATGCGCCATGTAAACAGCGAAAGCAGATTTGGAATCAGCGTCCCATACTCTACACGATCTTGTACATCTCATATGGAAAGCTGCTTTGACCAAGTATCCTTACCAGGGCTCGACACGAGGTAGCTAGTTGAAAATGCAAAAAACGAAGTCCCCCTTGAAATTTGCTGATTTTTACGAAGTCTCCTTTGACCCCAGACCAAAATCCCTAAAAATCCTCCAAACGAAACGTCGTTCAAAAAAAAACGTCGCAAATTTTGTACATTTTCGGCCACAAAAACGAAACCCCTCTTGCTTTTCGTCCCAAAAACGATATCCAGCTTGCTTGTAAGCCACCTGTGCCGGGCCTTGATCCTTACCTTGTCAATACCATCAATTCTTCTGTAGGGGTCCCAAAGAGTTGCAGAAAATCAGAATTTTCTTGAAGTACTTATGTAAGAGTTTCTACTGAAAGTTGAAACTGTGGAGAAGCTATGTTTTGAACGACGTAAACAGTAATCTTATCACGTATGGCAGTTTTCACAAATGAAGTAGGGCGCAGATAAATCCATTTTTTTTGGTTCTTCCTACAAATATCATCATCTTATTTTTCACATTTTTGTGAGTGAAGAAATTCTATACAGAAGAAGACGATAGGCCTCAAAATATTAGGTCGTTCCGAAAGTTCTTTCCGTTTTTCCAACCTACAATACCGCTCACAGAATGTGCAAAATTTCCGTGAATGTCGCAGAATTCCAGGAATTCCGCGAAATTCCGGAAATTTCGCGAAATTCGTGTGAATCACGCAAATTACGCAGGGCCATAACTTCTTTCCGAGCGAGTATATTCGAAATCCGAAAACAGCATTGTATTCAGCTCGTCAAGGCGAATCTTTTGATATACAGGTTGTCTCCAGTATCTTGATTTCAATAATCTTGAATTTGCATGCCGACGCCTCTTCGCATGGGTGTAACGCAACAAGCATCACACATAGGAGACTGCCATGGGCACCGTTCGATAGTACTCTTTAACTAGATTATTCTTTTTCGAAAGAGATAGAAGAGCTGATAAATTCTGGAAAAATCAAGCTGTTCCAAGTTCTACTAGCCGTAAATTCCGTCAGAATGAACATCTTCGAAATCCGAAAGCAACATTGTATTCAGCTCGTCAAGGCGAATCTTTTCATATACAGGTTGTCTCCAGTATCTTGATTTCAATAATCTTGAATTTGCATGCCGACGCCTCTTCGCATGGGTGTACGCAACAAGCATCACACATAGGAGACTGCCATGGGCACCGTTCGATAGTACTCTTTCACTAGATTATCGTGCGCTAAACAGCAGCCGAAGACTCTTTTTCGAAAGAGATAGAAGAGCTGATAAATTCTGGAAAAATCAAGCTGTTCCAAGTTCTACTAGCCGTAAATTCCGTCAGAATGAACATCTTCGAAATCCGAAAGCAGCATTGTATTCAGCTCTTCAAGGCGAATCTTTCGGTATACAGCTTGTCCTTGAAATTCCGTTTCCAATTTTTTCAAAATTTTCTGCGCTCGTATATTCACAAGGTCGCAACGAAGCGCACATCAAACATAAAAGACTCCAATAAGCACTGTTGGATTGTGCTGCTTCCGCAGATTACCGAGCGCTAAAAAAGAACCTTGGAATCTTTTTCAGAAAAGATAGAAGAGCTGGTGAATTCTGGAAAAATCGTGTTGTCTCAAATTTTGCCCACTGTAACTCTAAAATGGGAAGCTCTCCTGCTAAGCAGATGTGATTTTCGTAATCAGCAGGTCAGATAACCTCTATGAGCAAGTTTTCAAAGAAATTCGGGTGATTTGATTTTTTCTCGTTCTACGCCCTAAAGCTCGCCGATGGGTTTTGGTCAAAATGTCGATGATCTTGGATTATAAGGAAACTCCGCCCAAAGAGGTTATCTGACCTGCTGATTACGAAAATCACATTTGCTTAGCAGGAGAGCTTCCCATTTTAGGGTTACAGTGGGCAAAATTTGAGACACCACGATTTTAGAATTCACCAGCTCTTCTATCTTTTCTGAAAACGATTCCAAGGTTCGTTTTTAGCGCGCGGTAATCTCCGGGAGCAGCACAATCCGACAGTGCTTATTGGAGTCTTTTATGTTTGATGTGCGCTGCGTTGCGACCTTGCGAATATACGCGCGCAGAAAATTTTGAAAAAATTGGACACAGAATTTCAAGGACGTGCTGTATATCGAAAGATTCGCCTTGACGAGCTGAACACAATGCTGCTTTCGGATTTCGAAAATGTTCATTTTGAAGGAAGTTACGGCTGGTAGAACTTGGAACAGCTTAGTTTTTCCAGAGTTGATCAGGTCTTCTATCTCTTTTAAAAGAGAGTCTTCGGCTGCTGTTTAGCGCAGAATAATCTACTGGAAGAGTACTATCGAAGGGTGCCCACTGCAGTCTCCTATGTGTGATGCTCGTTGCGTTACACCCATGCGAAGAGGCGTCCGCATGCAAATGCAAGATTATTGAAAACAGGATATTGGAGACACCCTGTATAGCAAAAGATTCGCCTTGACGAGCTGAATACAATGCTGTTTTCGGATTTTGAATATTCTCATTCGGAAAGAAGTTATGGCCCTGCGTAATTTGCGTGATTTACATGAATTTCGCGAAATTCCGGGAATGTCGCGAAATTCCCGGAATTTTGCGAACCTTCGCGGAATTCCCGGAATTCTGCGACATTCACGGATATTTTGCACATTCTGTGAGCGGTATTGTATCATAAAAACACGTTAAAGATAGGGAAAGCTTTAGGCACTATCCGACGCAGCTTTTCTTGCTCTTTCTAGCAATCATACTCGCATGTCGCTTGTTCTTGTGATTACTGAGATAATGGCCGAAATTTCGAACCCATGGTTTTTACCATGTCCAATTTTGGCAATTTCTCACAATCTTCTTTTTTCGCTTTTGGGAAAGCTTTGATAACAGTAACATAGAGTAAACAAAGTGTAATTTAACGCAATTTTTCAGCATGTATAGCTAGCCTTAAAAAATTTTTAGAATTATTTTTCGATGCTATCAAATTCCACTTTTGGGGATGCCAAGAGCCATAGAACATAAGACGGCGCACAACTAAGGTGTCATTCGATGCAGATTTTCCTTTTCTTTCTAATGAATATATTTTCTTTCCAAATTGTGGGATCTTTGGCGATAAAATTTCAATAATTCTTAATTTTGAACCCGCCCCAGCCTGTACAGGTAAAATGCCAAACCTTATATTTCCAAGCGGTAAACGCTCAGTTGCTTTGTAAAAATTGTGGATAATCGTAACTGACTTTTGAAAGCTTTAAAATCCGTAGATTTGCCAGTGTTCGGGGCGTTTTTGTATTTTGGGACTTCGCAAAAGTGAAGACTTTTGGAAAAATTATCTCAAAAAATACTGAAAAGCCAGCTGGATATGCCAAAAAATCGCATTGCATTGCACTTTGTTTACTCTATTTGATTGCTATCAAAGCTTCTCCGAAAGTTGAAAATGAAGATTGTGAAAAACTGCCAAAGTTGGACATGGTAAAAACCAGGGCTTCAAAATTTCGTCGATTATCTCAGTGATCACAAGAGTAAGCGACATGGGAGTAAGACTGCTAGAAAGAGCAAGAAAAGCTGCGTCGGATAGTGCCTAAAGCTTTCCCTATCTTTATTCCACGTGTTTTTATGATAGGTTGGAAAAACGGAAAGAACTTTCGGAACGACCTAATATCTTAGACTTTGAAAGAATCTGTATCACAATATCTTCCTCGAGAATTTGATGGACATTACACGGACTGGCTAGTTTGATACTCGACAGTTTGATAAAACATTCCTAAATTGCTTGGTTGCTTTATTTTGGTGATTGGTTGTGTGACGCTGAGCTGATTCCAACATCCCTTGTTTTTTGCTTGATTATATTCGCTACCGTCATGATTGACCCATCTACCAGAAACTATGTTGATAGTATTTCATACTAGTTGGCTTACCCGACTCCGCCCGGCCCTGTCATTATTATATTCGTAACTAGCTGGCTTACCCGGCTCCGCCGTATGTTCCGAATAGAAAATTCCATTTCTCAACCGATCCGGACCAAACTTGGCACACATACACTTCTGGCCCCGGCGGGTGTCACAGTCCACTTTTCGTTATCGATCGATGTCGATTTTATCGATTTTTTGCAAAATTTGAGCTAGGGGGCTGGAATTTGGCAGAGGGGTGTAATCGAGCATGCTGATCACCCCCACGGGGGTGATCAGCATGCTCGATTACCCCCCCCCCGTGCCAACTCCCAGCCCTTTAGCTCAAATTTTGCAAAAAATCGATGAAATCAATATCGATCGATGACAAAAAGTAGCCTATGACACCCGCCGGGGCCCGAAGTGTATGTGTGCCAAGTTTGGTCCCGATCGGTTCAGAAATGGAATTTTCTATTCGGAACATACGTACAGACAGACATACAGACATACAGACAGACAGACAAACAGACAAACAGACATTCAGCTGTATATATAAGATTCTTTTTTCTTTCTATAGTGTACGCATGGGAGCAGCCAGCTTACCTCGCTGAGGGATTGACTTCAAGAATTGATTCCAGATGCAAGTTGTATCTTTGGCATTCAACCATTATTTTGAATATTCTTCCCATTACTTGCATTGTATATGTCTGCATATCTTCTACAAACATTCTTTTTGTGTATCGTGTTGTCCTTTCAGAAATTTTGTCTTCCAAGTAGAAAAAGTAGAAAGAGAGTAGAGTGAAAGTAGAAGGAGAAGTCCAAGTAGAAGTCCAAGTAAAAACCTTCCAAGTGAAAAACAATTCTCTATTTCTGAGACATGTACAAGAGTATCTACCATGACCGATTAATTAGAAGAATCTGATTTAGAAGACATTTTCTGATCCTGAGGCGCACTCAGAATGGCCAAAATTGCACCAATTCTTGGTATGCTGCTCAACCTTGTTTTTGAGAAATTAAAAATCCTCTTCGAATCGATTTTTAAATTTCCGTACTAGCAGTGTTAGAGGCGAAGTCTTGGTCTACTTTCGCACACAATCACAGGGTATTAGAAAAGGCTATCAGAAAAAAATACTACATATATATATATATATATATATATATATATATATAAATTCTTAAAGTCATACTTGCGTACAGAGTACTCTTAAGTTGAGAAACTGAGATTTTTTCAGAAGATAAAGCAGTCAAATTCGGATTTTACTGTTGCATTACGATAACGATGGTTAGTGAGAACAAATGTATACTTGATCCGTCCTCATACGTCTAGTATCTTCCTCGCGCTCAAGAAAACACGCATTTAAAGAGTGCGCCGGCAATTTTGGCGCACTCTTTGAATGCTCTTGCTCTCAGGATATATTGATCTTGATGTCGAAATCGAAAAAAAAATTTGGGACATCTAATAAAACATACGTAGTTATTGCCCCCTTCAAATAACTCATAGAAAAGCAAGCAGTAACCTTGACTTATGTAAGATAATATGTTCCTGTAGTAAGCAAATTTGTGGCTGTTTGACCTTTGTTTTTAAGACAACGTAAGCTTCGAAAAAGGAAGTATCCGTAAAACAATCAAGCCTTTTATCATTCATTTCGTAGAAAAGACAATACACCCAAAAGTGGCAGGAAAAGTTTCAAAAATCAATCATTCAATTGTGCACAAATTTCTTAGTGAATTAGTGAATTTGTATTCTGCATTCGGATTATACAGTCATTGCTTCATTGCTTTTGAATTGATAGAATCGCCCTCCCCGGAACGGGTAAGTGAATTTTTGTTCGTTTTTACAAAATGTTTCCCTCCTACTGAAGACTACCATTGTGCTCTCCTTCTAGCATGCATCTGAATCTTGTTTGAAGCGTCTCTGGAGAAGAAATGAGGCTAAACTAAACCTTGCTGCGATAATTTTTCTGTTTTTAACAAATTTGATAGCACAATTCATATTCGGTGTATTTTCGTCATTATCTCCTGAGATTTCCGTAAAAGTGATCTGATTACACTCTTACTTACTCTTATTTAGCAGTTCAGTTTGCCAAAATCTGGTCCTCGTTTAAAACTCAGGTTTATTGCTCAAGTCTTCTGTCTATCAATATCTAGCCCTCTGTGATAATAATCAGTGGCCTCATCTAGCTGCTATTCTATTAGGATGCAAGAAATCTTGCGTAATTCGAACAACATTCGATAGCTTTCTAAGCAGTGAACCTAGACATAAGTATGTTTTCTAAGATAGCAGAAGATTTTCACTCAATGGCAGATGTGGAGGTGTAATTTTGGGGCTAGCCGCCAAGAACGGACGCTTCAACGAGTTGGGAAATAGCGGATTACCTCTAGCTAGCCCTAAAATAGCAGTAGTCCATGCCTTACTGCGGCAAGTTTCCAACATGCTTGAAAACGCAGAAAAGTTGTCAAAAATGTCATTTCACAGAACATTTTTTTTCATTGCTGCACTTTTACAGCAAAACCATGTGCTATGTCCAAAAAAGATGTCTAATTTTTTAGGTAAGCATTAGATTTTCTCGCTGCATTTCTGTAAAAAATTACAGCAACAGAGGGATTTTCTTGTAGAGTGACATTTTTGACTGATTTGTTTTTGCTTTTCTATGCGACATTGAAGCCTGCCATAGGTATCGACTACTGCTCAAGAAATTTTTCTTACAGATTTTTTCGGGGCTAACCAAACCCTCTGAAGTTTTCTAGCATAAAAAATCCAATTTTTGAAAGGTCATTTTTGAAAGCTTCGTTTTTGGTGGTCATGAAAATTTACGCTTCAACATGTATCACACACTTCGTCTATTTTTAGAAAACATACTGATGAGTTTAGGTTCGGTGCTTAGAAAGTTGTTGAAGTCGTTCGAGTTTCAAGAACTTCTGCATCAACCTAATACTAGTTCAAACAAAAGTTTTCTTCAGCGTTCTTCACCACCGTAAGCGCACCTGTGGCGACAACGATACCACGTACAAGTACAAGTAGGTCTTTTTTGTTTTGATTTCAGTTTAGTAGAAATATGATGCAATGCTGTATGTCTCAGTGATTTGAATCAAAGAAGTAATCGGTGTGGCGCAAAGCCATCGTAACCATCAAATTTCCACATCTTTTGTTTTCCGCATTTTATCTGAAACACCAAGAACATGTCAAACTAGTATTCAAAATCAAAATAACTGCATAAATTTGTCCCGCAGAACAGAACCGATTCCTCTTTGTTTCGAGAACTTCGTCGACCATGGCAAAATCGAAATGATAAAAAATACAACTTGGAAGGGCTTGTAGACAGCTCGAAAAATGACAACGATAACATTCAAAACTAAGAAAAAGGGCACTGTATCTCGAAACCATCGCAAACAGCCCTTTCGTAATTTAGTGCGCACCTGACCATACTGACACCGCAAACGGGAAGAAGACCATGCGTCATGAAATCGGAAATTTTTGTTTCGAAAACCTCGTTTTTCAAAGATTACAACTCCCAGTTTTCTTTCGGCTGGTAATCAGGTTATTTTGTAGCTGCAAACTAGTAGTATATGTGCGATAGAACAGACTCGAACGAAGGAATTCTGCGAAAAGAAAAGATGAAAAATCAAAACTGTTCTTTTTTGAGCCTAGATGTGATAGGTCTGAAAGTCCCAAATTATGAAAAATTTGGAATTCTTCGTGCTTTGGACGGCTAGGTTTTTCTAAATATTGTAGACAAGATGTCCCAACCTCAAGTTTACAAAAGTGAGCAAGGCTTTGGCGATTGCCTTGACCATGAGATTTTCTTTGACACATAGAATGTCAGCAGCGATTAGAGGACTGCATGATCGCGAGAGTTGGACGCGCG
Organism: Cylicocyclus nassatus; assembly: GCA_958299035.1. Taxonomy (NCBI): domain Eukaryota; kingdom Metazoa; phylum Nematoda; class Chromadorea; order Rhabditida; family Strongylidae; genus Cylicocyclus; species Cylicocyclus nassatus. The sequence goes on from CATQJL010000326.1 coordinate 31,053,990, forward strand.
TACGGCCATTGCGCCGCGCACGCCCGTCCTTCGCCCGTCTTTCCTTCACGGCTTAGGTGGGTGCCAGACGTACCCTGTCCAATTGGTTCATTCGGCCCACCCTTTCTGCTATTGGTCACTGCATCGATTTGACCAATAGCGAATGTGTGAACCGGAAGAACCGGTTAAACACTATAAGTCTGCACATACCTCAGTGACATCGGACTGAGCGGCGTAATGGCCGTACGCACGTCTGACTCTCGCGATCATGCAGGCCCCTATATCAATTTTGGGGCATCTATTTCTCAGTCCAGATAATTTCGGAAAGTTTACTAGAGCATGCATGTGATGCACAATTTTCATCCCGTACAGTGACTATGTTTTCAAAAGAATTCGTTCACTTGCGCCTGAATTGAGGAGAAATTGAAAACGCTAAAATTTCGATTTTGAGTGTGGATGCGCAAAATGGTGGTGCAATCCTCACAGAGGGTAGAAATCCAATTGCGCCACTGTCGAAAAATACATGAAGAAGGCTTTCCAGTGATATGCAGAATCTGTATCGAGTGAAGAAAGTTTGATGGGGAAAAGCTGTTCGGAAAGGGGCCTAGAAAAACGGACACTATTTTTGCACCAACCTAATATAAAACATCCCAAAGTTGGAAGGCATTCGAGCTCATTGAAAGGCAATCGCAAGTCGATTAAATGGGCGGCGAACGAGTGATAACAAGCACCAGCGGTTGGAGAATCACATAGAAGCCCGCTCCGGACAAAACATTACATAACCCTTCGCCCCGATTCCGAAAATGCAGCTTGAAGAGCATGAAGATGTCGAAAACGCGCTTTTTCCGGAGCCCTTAAATTTCTCTTATACGTAGAAGCCTGCAAGGACTAATTGCCCGCGCCGCGCTGAATACCAGCATAGGCGAATAGTTTTCGCGAGAAAGTGTAGGTCTCATTCGCTCATGAATTTTCCGGTCAACTTGTATACAGCACTGCATATTGAGTTTCAACAAAAAGTGACTTAAAAGTTTGTAAAAACACGTCTGAAGAAGGTGCGCTCTCGCTATCGGCTGTGATAGCCTATAGCGCCCTGGGACCCCACGTCTCCTCCAGCCGCTCCTCGAGTGTTCAAAGCTAGGCGCTGGCATTTGACTTACACTAAACCTATACAGTCGAGCCGTTGTATCTCAATATGTGTGAGAATGCCCACGCCATCTATATAATACGCGCCATGCAAACTTTGAGAATTACCTTCTTTGACTCTACACCAATAGTAGTTTTTGTTCATCACACGCATCAGACACTTAGTGAAGAAGGTTTTACGCAAAGGCCAACCCATTCAGGATACAGTTGTTTTCAGTACGTATTGTTTTTTCTACCGTATGCCTTCCAGCCTCAACATGACGTGGATTGGTGTGGATTGGTATGGATTGGTGAGGCGCCGCATCGCTCCGGGTTTGCGCCGCGTTGCTTTTCTGGCGCCGCACCAATCCACACCCCGCCGAGAAAAGCAACGCGGCGCAAACCCGAAGCGATGCGGCGCCTCACCAATCCATACCAATCCACACCAATCCACGTTGTTGAGGCTGGAAGGCATACGGTAGACAAAACCAACTATTGAAAACAACTGTACGCGCAGGAGGGTATGTGTGCATCGACACACAATGAGATACGAACGACTGGAATATGTGGACACCGAGCCTGCCAGAAACAAGATGAAGACGTTGTGGAACCTATGTTCATGGCTATGTGCAGGCAAAGTTCATTGAACACTTCGGTCCTGTGTCATTCACTCCGCGTTCTGCGTCCCATGTCGGTACTGTGCCGCCGCGGACTATAAAGCGCGGTCTAGGCATCTCATCAACCTCTGTAAGCTAGAAATTCTTAATCTGCACAGCGCGTCTTTTCCTATTCTCGCTTATACTCATTTGCAGCAACGAGAATGTCTACGACAATAACGACGACGACAACATCGACGACAACGACACCTCCCGCAAGTGAGTTCTTTTTTAAACAATGTGGTAGATCGCTTTAGCAGGCAAGCAACCGGAAAGATGCTGAATTAAAATGCGTAAGCGAGCATCTTACAGAGGACTTCATTTGCGACCTTAATGTTGTTTTTGGCAGTTCTAATTACATTTTCAAAAATGTTTTTTCGCAACGCTGCAAAGACGCTTTCAAAACCGTTAGAAGATGTCGGCACATTTTCTTTTCGTAAATAACCGCGAGTAAATAAGCTTGCCGTGGTTTTTCACCTCGTCTAGCAAAGAATTGATCGTATCCGAATTGACTCTAACACTCTTGCATTATGACAGGATGTGTTATGGAATGTCCGAATATCTACGATCCCGACTGTAATAATGCACCCAATGTTGCATGTCTAAGCGCTCAGAGAGCTATGTACATGGTTATTGCGGAACCAGGAGGATTGGAATGCCGGTTCGTTCATTTTCCACTTGGCACTGATTCTCTCAAAGTACGATGGCCAATATCAAGACGCAGAACCTCACAGAATCCTGAAGATTTTAACTTCTGGATTGCAAATGTCTAGAAGGTGGCTTGTTCCATAAAGATTATCATCAGGGCAATGGTGACTTGCATTGAAGGCACTAGCGAATACTACTACCTACCTAATACAAGAGGTCAAGATGGAGCGATGGGTAACGTGCTTTTTGCTTCTTCTCTTATGAGCAATGCTGATCATGTGTTGTTTCAGTGAATCAAGATGTCGTGTGCATTTTAATGAATAACATGTTTCAATGGCAACTCAGAGATACGACAGCCATTGCCGGAATTGGATGCCAAGTAAAACTGGGATGATGGCTTTGGATCAATCCTCACATGGCTACAGGGCTTATAATATGAAGAGAATGAATATCGGGTCTTTGCAGTCTGTCGTTTTTGAGACATATCTGAGTGAACAATCCTACAATGGTAAAAAATCAACAGAGACGGTATTTGTCAATCTCCCGCTCTGTATCATTCGCTGTTTTACCCTCGTAGACGCAATCATGGCCAGTCGGGCGCCCATTCAAAGTTGTAAAACAGCCCGGTCAGAGACTGACAGATTGATAAGTAACCCCAGTACTGTATGGTTCATTCTTAAAAGTGACGACAAGTTGACTGCGGTCTTTGCGCACACAAGAGTACAAAACACCCATACAACCAGCATCACCTCAACGTTCGGATCAATCACTTCCAGTGTCTCAATACTATCAGACGTAAGCCGAAAAACCATTCGAGTAGAGATAGAAACCGAGAAATGGAAGTGCATGCGTGCCGCGCGCGGTCGCTCCCTCGTCACGATTTTTCGAATGCCCTATAATCGATCGGTTGCTTATTCTTACACTCATGACTTAAGAATGTGAAAATTCTCGGCAAATCTGGCGATGTCGGCGTTTTGCCGAGAATTTTCACGTTTCACCATCATAACTGTATTCCAGTGTCGTAACTGTAGAAAAGCTTGTAGATCACTTTAGCATGATGGTTTGGATGGAAAAATTACAGCGTTTCTAGCGGTCATTTGCTAGCAGCAGAGGGATTTCTTTAACAGTCAGATACAATACCGCTCACAAAACGTGCAATCCGCGAATGACGCCTATTGCCGCGAAATTCCGGTGATGAACTGATTCCTATCCGCCGGTAGAAGAGCTTGTTCTCTTTTGAAAAGTTATGAGGGATGATTAAATTGAAGTACATGCTGCTATTTCTATGGCTAGAGACTTTAAATTTCTTAGTATAAAGTGGATAGATGTGATGGCTTTTGTTCGGGCACGGTGGACACGCAGGTTTTACTTGATATGCCCTGTGACCTCCCTGTTTCCCGGTTGCCATAATGCTGCTGCAAACAGTCTTTCATCCTGGCGTCGAGGTAAACGTACTGGTACTAACGGTACTTCTTTCGAAACGCTATCTAGCGGTTTGCCAGGTATCTGCAAATAAAGATAGCAGATTAACATAGAGTGTATCTTTCGTAGACTGATGAAATGTCCTATCTTCTGCACATTTAAAAGCTCTTGCGTTAGTTGTGGACGATTGAAGTTTTGCTGAATCGCGTGGAGATGCCCGGGGCCTCAGAAGGGGTTTGCTACTGGGTTTCTTCCATACTGGTCAGAGAGCTTCATCCAGCGTCATACCAAAGGTGAGACACTTATGCATTTTGAGATGACTCATTTGAATCTCTTGATAGGGGATTCTCACAATGATTTTGAAAGCGGCGTCAATGGGTTAAGGGAAAGGATGGAATAAGTGGAACAGCATAAACAACTCAACTGTTACAGCTCGGAATAAAGATAGTGCCGCTTGAGTTAGCTCTCGAAGGATGTGCGCTTAAGTCTGAAGATACCTGCTTCGCAAGGATAAACGATATAGTGCCAAACCGGTTTCAAGTTTTATGGAGTTTTTTGGCTTTAAGTTTGAAACTCAGAGCGTTAACGAATTTCACCAGACTTTTAAGTATTAGCGAAATTTTTTAGGCTTCCAAGCCGTTATGCTATGACATACAGCTACCTAGAACGTCTGACCGCTATTGTTATTGTATGAGTTGCTTGTAAAAATTTGCAACAAAATTGTCCAATTGACAGCCGGGTGTGCGAGATTGCTAATTGAAGTGCGAGGGTGATTCCCTATATATCGCCGCAAGTTGCGCTGATGGGCAAATGCCAGGTTGTCGTCTTAAGAAACTTTGTGACAAAAACTCAAGAATCGAAATTTTCCGCGGAACTTTATGATAGATTAAAGTAAAATATCGATTTCAGGAGTATTATCAAGGCATTGGCATATTTCGGAACAACTGTTGATGTGGTATAAGCTGTTGAAGAAATTGGGCGGCAGCATGAATGTGACGGGACGCTGTCTTATAGTATCTGGAAATTTCCTTATGTTGATCTGATCTCTTGTATAAATTTTCTTAACTTGATCTTTGGTCTATCTATCTATATCAAATTTACGTGTAAATCGGTCACTATGGTTTTATTGGTGGTCGGTGTGGGTTAGCGGCGGAGCATGGGTGAGGTGGGATGACAAGGGAGGGAGGAGTGGACGAAGACTTGGGTATGGGGCGGGGCTAGATGTGAGCGGAGCTGGGGGAAAATTCGGCTGGAGTCGGGTGGTTTTCGAGCGAATAGGTAGGAAAAGTGAGAAATGACGGAGAAAGATGGGGTGTACAGGGCGGAGCTTCGATGGGTGGGGACAGGATGCTGTAGAATGGGCGGAGCTGGAGGAAACTGGGTACTCGGGAAGTTTCAAGGGGTTCCCAAGGTCTTGGAAAAAATGCAAAATTCGTATTTTTGAGTTTGCTAAACAGAACATGGAAAGTGGTGGAAATCGGTAAAATCGGCAAACTAAAGGATTCGAAATTCGGGGAATGTTGAGAATTAGAAAAGATCGGTCAAAATCTATTTATTTTTATTTGTGAGTTCTCGAAATCTCGTATATCGAGCAAAGAACGAAATTTTTTAGACACGGAATCACACTGATAAATTTGAGATTCTGGAAATTACAGTGATGTCAGTTTTGTCATTTTATCGATATCGATTTCGGAGGTATGGCAACCTCTAGGATATCGATTTTATCGATTTTTTCGAGATTTTAGAACCTTCAGGATATCGACTATCGACTTTTGTCGAATCTGAGGGTTTGCAACCTTCAGCATATCGATTTTATCGATTTGCGAGATGATTCTTGACGATGAGAACCTCCAGAACATCGCCTCTATCTCTATCTGGCTTTCTTACCGTTAAAATAAGCTGTATCAAATTTTCAAATTTATGCAATTTAAGGCGACTTCATTTTGCTTTATGCTCTGCCCACTCCCATTCAAAAAATTGACATTTCCTTCTTGTCATTGTCATTAAAAACACTACCATATATTTGCCGGCTTTTACAGCATAAAAGTTGGCTGAGCTGAACATTTCCAAATTTATACGAGTGCGAATTTATGCAGTTTCGACTGTGAGAACTCGCTCACTTTTGATGGAGACTCAACCACTATTTTTCGTACTCGACATTGAAATACCACCAGACAGCCTTTATCTGGCCTTCTCTTTTCAAAATAATACTATATGCTTTTATCTGACCTCCCTAGCATCAAAGTGGGCTGAATTGAAAATTTTTGAAATTGTACACATCTGTGCGGAACTATGCATTTTAGGCCGTGAAGTGCAAGCTCCGCCCATTCTTAATTCATTTCTAATCTTTTTCGAAAAAAAACTCACAGAGCGATAGCTGCTATCTGCCAAATGTACTACACAGTTTGGTAACGTTTACGTTAACTGATGCTGGTGACACTATGTGGATACTGTCCATTTGGTTCAACTGGCTTAGCTTCGGCAAAGGCGGGGCTACGTGACCCAAGGCTAAGTAATGATCAGAGAGCACACGCGTGAGAGGGACGCAGGTGCGTCGCGGGCGCGAGCGGTCTCATTTAGATCACAAAACCCCACCCTAACGGAGCCAAGCCAGTTGAATCAAAGGTTAGATAGAGAGCTATTATAGACATTACATACAGCAGCTTCGCGAGTTTCTTAGCAGCAAAACAAGGTGAGAAGATTTTTAAAGAAGGCAGAATGGCTAGTAAACATTGCTAAAATCCTTATTTAGCTGAAAGCTAGCCACTAGCCTTTAGAAAGAAGCCATCATTCGAATTAGATGTGTTTTCTGTAATCCGTAGGTCGGATAACCTCTAAGCTCAGATTTTCCAAGTAAATGGCGCCACTTGATTTTTCTTGATCCTCGCTCTTAATCTCGGCGCTGGTTTTGGCCGAAGTATTGGTGATCTTCGATTGACTCGGGATCCCATTCACAGTGATTTTCAAACCCACTGTTCAGAAAAGTTTTAGTTATTTCGCGCTAAAGAGTTTTACATTGAAGTTATAATTAGAAAGATTCGGTTGAACCACGCAAGATTGGACGTCTGCACTTCTTGCCGGTCTATCATAGAACTTGGCTGCGTGTTTTTGTAAATTAGAAACTGCAAAAACGCTATCGGGCCATCTCAGCACAGGCGCTATCTGTCAGATTATAAGGTCACAAACTCATGTTCTCCTGAACTGTCTCCCAAAATTGAGAATCGCGTATTTTGGCGGACTTCCATTTCTATAATGTGCCACCAGCAGCAAAACAATATAAGAAATGTTGTCAGCACATTGACTATACAGTAAGTTTAAACCCGCTTGCGGAAATTGGATTGGCGGGCGTCCGCTTCGCAACGGTTCGCGCCGTTTCGCAGCTACAGTACATCATATCGCGCTGAGAATCCAAGCCTGCGTCTCTTCATTCTCCTCAGTCTTTGCTTGGCAAAGTGCCAGCGCTATGCGCTCGCGAAGCCTGCAGTGATGCGCACGCGTTGCCCCATGCAAAATGTTTTGCTTAATCCGGAATGAAACCGACTATAGGGGTTCCATGATCGCGAGACATCCGACGTGCGTACGGCCTTTGCGCCGCTCACGTCCAATTCACTGAGATATGTGCAGACTTATACTGTTTAAGCGGTTCTTCCGGTGCACTCATTCGCTATTGATCAAATCTATTGCACTAACCATTAGCAGAGGGGGTAAATCGAATGAAACTGTTGAACAGGTAAGTCTGGCACTTATCCGAGTCGTGGGACGGACACCGGACGTGCGCGACGCAATGGCCGTACGCACGTCCGACTCTCGCGATCATGCAGGTCCCTATAGTAGTCCATCTGACCGGGAACTTGAGAATTTGCACCATACCTGCATTCGAACATTTATGACTCTAGAAGAGCCAATTCGCTGATTTTGTCGAGAATTTTCACATACTACTGTCATACTGCATTGCGTTTACAGAACTTCATAATTTTTTCTTTGGTGTTATATTTGCGATCAGCATGCCCCCCCCTGTAACTTTCAGTTCCGTAGCACAGCGTTTGCAAGAGATCGATAAAATCGATACCGACTGATGACGAAAAGTGCCCTGCAACATCCGCTCCACTCAAAGGTGTATGCGTGCTCGGCGCGGGTTTAGAAACGGGATTTTCTATTCGGGACATATATAACTCGACACCGTTTTATTCAAATAACTTGTACAATGAAGAATAATTGCCATCATATTGTTGATCGATTATACACTAATTACTTTGATAAAGCTGTCTTTAATGACTATAATCTTCTGAAGATGATGCCTTATATATTGCGTTCTGCAATAAAACAGTGATTAACAACACCGTACCACCTAAATTTCGTGTCTTTCATGTATTTCAAAAGCTCAGAATACTTGCTGACTTCCTCTTCGAATATCCAATCGCATGCTCGTTTTCGAGGCGCTGCTTATGCTTTGATTCAAAAGGCGTGCAATATTTGAGACCCAAGCTGGAGTAACTAGATGATTTTGAACGCGATTTGCTTGAGGGAATAGTTACAACCATGCCTAGGGAAAAAGGGGTGGCAAGACTAAAATCTTCTTCCTTTCTTTTACAGCACCGAGCCTGTCGGGGTATTGAAAAGGTAGAAAGCTTATAAGCTTGTAAGTGCATGATATAACTGCTCAGACAATCGATCGGACCCCTCCGCCGGACCCTCGGAAACTGCCAGGGTCGCGCCGGACCCAGTTGACCAATGAGAGAAGGGCAAATGGGCGGTCCATCGCGGTGGCATCACTGGCAGGCAAATGGGAGGCTTCTCCGGCCCTGCTGCAAAGGTCCGCCATTTCTCCGGCGCGACTCTGCCAGATTTGACGGACTCCGCGCCGCAGAGGTCTGCGCGGCGCGTGTCCGCCAAATTTGGAAGACACGCGCCGGAGAAAATCGGAGGGGTCCGGAGCAGAAATGGGAGGTATCCGGAGCAGAAAATGGGAGGTATCCGGAGCAGAAAATGGGAGGTATCCGGAGCAGAAAATGGGAGGTATCCGGAGCAGAAATGGGAGGGCTCCGGAGCAGAAAATGGGAGGTATCCGGAGCAGAAAATGGGAGGTATCCGGAGCAGAAAATGGGAGGTATCCGGAGCAGAAATGGGAGGTATCCGGAGCAGAAATGGGAGGTATCCGGAGCAGAAAATGGGAGGTATCCGGAGCAGAAAATGGGAGGTATCCGGAGCAGAAATGGGAGGTATCCGGAGCAGAAATGGGAGGTATCCGGAGCAGAAAATGGGAGGTATCCGGTGCAGAAAATGGGAGGTATCCGGAGCAGAAATGGGAGGTATCCGGAGCAGAAATGGGAGGTATCCGGAGCAGAAAATGGGAGGTCTCCGGAGCAGAAAATGGGAGGTCTCCGGAGCAGAAATGGGAGAGCTCCGGAGCAGAAAATGGGAGGTATCCGGAGCAGAAAATGGGAGGTATCCGGAGCAGAAAATGGGAGGTATCCGGAGCAGAAATGGGAGGTATCCGGAGCAGAAATGGGAGGTATCCGGAGCAGAAATGGGAGGTATCCGGAGCAGAAAATGGGAGGTATCTGGAGCAGGAAATGGGAGGTATCCGGAGCAGAAATGGGAGGTATCCGGAGCAGAAATGGGAGGTATCCGGAGCAGAAAATGGGAGGTATCCGGAGCAGAAAATGGGAGGTATCCGGAGCAGAAATGGGAGGTATCCGGAGCAGAAATGGGAGGTATCCGGAGCAGAAAATGGGAGGGCTCCGCCGGACAAATGGGAGACCCACCGCTGGGGATACGCCGCGACCCTGCCACTTCTCCGGCGGAGGGGTCCGATCCGCTGTCTGAGTGGTTAACTCAAATGAAATCAATGATACACTAAAAGATGGTTTATGTTGAAGGAAAGTCAATTATCATCTTGGAGCCACCATGATCTCCAATCTATGTACCCATGTCATTGTTATGATCGATCCTGTAAACTAGCATGTGTACACATCTGCTTGTCTCACTGGTATTTGTGTGGTTTAAGGTATGGCTTATGCTCTGTGGTTTTAGCTATTGAGAGATCTTAGCTCCATCAACGACCTGCTTTCAAACAAGAAACACTTCTGAAATCAGTACTTTGGAGCAATCTTGATAATTATTAGTCCATATTTATGCCATAGAAGCGATCATTGTAGATCTGCTACTTTTCCTCTTGTACAGTTCGTGTTAGAGTCATGTTTCTCCTCCGAATAGCTTATAGCTTCTGCTACGGCTAGTACACAAAGATTGCGAACCTGAGCGTATACTAACGGTAATGTTGCGTTCGAAGCAAATAAAGTAACTGTTTTGATTGATGAATTGGAACAGGTTTTGAAACAAAAGAACTGCTACAGAGTTGTGGGGCATGACTGGTCGGTCGTTGATCAGGCTACAGCTGACGGCGCTCCGGCTACTGCATACTACTGCTCCTCATTCGACGCTTCATCGCTACGGGTTAGCTTTCTTTTGTAATAGTAACCTGATGTTTTTTGCCAATCTTCTTTTCATAGCTCGTTCCAATACTTGGTCCGAAAATCAGGAACGTAACTACAAAGCGTTTCGGTTTTTATATACTTTTTGTTTCGAACATATGACTTTAGTAGCGCAATATATTCTAAGCGAAATCAGTAAACCGAATGGGTTTCAGTCTAGGGTAGGTCGTAAAATCAAAGTCAACACTAAATTCTTATCAAATCGGCAATTTTAGTGAGCTTTTTGAAAATTATGATATGACAGTGATTTTTTTGATCAATCTGCATCGGCGTGTACCAACATCAACATTCCTTCAAACATTTGTAAAAAATGCAGCTCTCTCCTTGAAAATTTATCATTTTGTTTACTTGAAGGTCGGAGTTTCCTTTTTCTTATTTGAAGTTTGGATAGACTTTGGGATGGACTCGACAGAGCTCTGACGTATTTAATAGATTGATTACCATTGCTGAACGTGTAGCACAATAGAGCTGAAAAAATAGATTTTTTTAATATCTTCTTTCAAAAAAAAAAGACCTAATCTTAGCTTTTCATGATAAGTGATCATGCTCGCATATTTACCATGTTTAAGGGGGTCGAGCAAGTTATGAGGTGGCTTTTTTCTAGACCGTCAGAACTTTAGAGGCAGAAAAAGACTCTTTGTGAGACTGCACTCTTTTGTTCAAATTTATAACTTGCTCCTGCATTAAATTATGTTTGCCGTTATCTTGATTCAAATCTCTTCGGAATTATGCTCATACATCCTAATCTCAAAAAAGTCTCAAAACTTGCGTGATGGTGAAAATCTCTTAAAATCAGATATACATTATTATCACTCCTTTGTTTTGCAAATGTAGCTTTTTTCGAGAATAGTAACAATCATGTTCCCACGCCATCGCAGACTGTAATATTTGCATCAACCAAAGAAATTACACTAGTGAAAAGAATTTCTCCACTTGCACGATATAGCCGTAGTGAAAATTATTCATTAGATGAATCATTTGCACAATTGCGTGCTTGTCGTAGAATTTCTGATCGACATGTTGTGATAAAAATGCACTTTTCGAGCGACGAATGGAGTTGAGATGTGTAGACGAAGAAAAAAATTGTTATCAGCTCTTTAGTTTCGCTGAATTCTACTACTGTCTTACAGGGGAAGGATACTTGGATGCTGTAGCCACTCATAATGATTTGTATACCAAAAAATGCGCTTTTGAATGCTGGTTCGTAGACTGTCTTTCATATCTGCGAAACGATAATCTGAATGGAGTTATGATTTTTTTTCATTAAAAAAATTGCGTTCCTGCGGAGGGTCAAAATCATCAATAAAAAAATTTTCTCTCCTTTCTGCTGAGCATGATCCAGATAGTCTAAATAAATATTACGACGTCTAAAATTTTCTTCAGTAGCATCAAGCGGTAGGCTAGATCAAATCTGGTGATTTTTACTATCCAAAAGTAGGCTAAATTTTCAGGGAAAAAAGTTCATAACTTTCTTCAAAAGATCGTTTCGCAGATTTCGAGCACAGATTCAGAATCTGAATTCGAAGGTGCATTTTTTGGTATACAAATCATTAGGAATGGCCGCGGCATCCAACTATCCTTCCCTTGTTAGTAAGAATTCATCATCACTTTTGAGCTCTTACGAGGTCTTTTTTTTTCTTCAGATCTAGAATATTTAGGAGAAAAAGATATGATAAAACGGTCATGGGAACTGAAAACATGAATGATGTTCTGTGCGAGCTTTCATATTCGCAAAAAAAACATGTCAAATTTGATTGCTCAGCACCGTGCTGTAAAAAATAAAAGAGAAATGCTAACCTCAACAAATTCTAATAATTAGATTGGTACAAGTCTTGCACCAAGTGGAAGAATCTGTCTCTTTTTTTCCAAAATCTCTTTATTATATTCAACAAGTGTTACATTTTATTATGCATAATAGGGATTGTATTTGATCAAAAACAAAAAGGTGATTACAATATTCAAAAATTGACATGCTGTAAAAAAATAGAAGGGAAATTGTGACATTCATTGAGAACACTCAATCAGCACCAAGAAGGGAAATTGTGACATTCATTGAGAACACTCAATCACCACCAACTTTCTTGATCTAAAAACCATAATGAATCTAAAACTTGAGCATATAGCATTGATTACAAAAATCTGAAAATTCACCTTTACTAAAAGCGTAAATTTTTTTACTCTTTTCTGTTCAGCATTATATCGTGAAATGGTTGAGAGTGTGGTTTTACAATAAACCTATTAATCACTATCAAATAGAGCAGCTTGCCTCAAAACTTGAGTAGAAATTTGTATTCAGTTTTCTGAGCACGCTCTAAATTGTTCAAAAATCCAGAACGGTATTGTATGGTTCACCGATAACGAAATGTCGCAAAAATTTATATTTATTAGACATTTACGCCAGTTTCGCGCCTCCCCTGTCCCAAAAGATTTTCGAAATATCCTAAGCACACCAATGTTTTGAAACGCAATATAGTAGCTGCTCAGGCACTCATCGCTTGATACTAGAAACGTTCCATTCACTCAACAACAGGCTCAACATCAGGTGGCAGTGTGGTCGATAAGTCAGTCTACCGGAGGCGGACTTCGATCCTTCTCACTCACAGCAACTTGTTCTCGATTTCGCATGTAATCGCCGGAACTCTTCTTCTTTGTTTTCATTAATTATTCATTTTTTTGACTAGTGCACTGGCAAAGTTTTCCTTGCATAATTATCTTCGCTGAAATTTTATTTCAATCTTAACAATTTAAATTATTTGTTTGCCCTGTACTCGAGAAGATAAAAAATGCTTTAGAAAACAGAGAACAAACAAATATTTTTCCAACGCTGTGTGCGCTAGAGACTTATAACCTAAGAGAAAATTTTAATATGCTGTTAATATTTTTCTCCAATCTCAAAACATCAAGCTAATTTACAGATTACAATTTACAATTTGCTAATATCAAGCTACACAGATTCCATCTTCTGTAAGTGCACATATAAAGTTCAAACCAATATTGCTTGCAAATCTACTCAAAACATGTTCAAACGACCGAAAAGCGTCGCCCTTGAGCAAACATCGAGGCATTGCCTTGAGCTCCATTGATTTTTGAGTAGATCCATCGTAGTCTTCTTCATTAACTTTCATAACTTTTTAGCTGTACTTGGTCCTCTTCATCGCAGATTCATTATTGCTTATGGGAGCCTAGTCTGCTCTTTGCTGTAGAGCGAAATATTTGTTTGCTACCATAATCCAATAGTTTTCATGAATTATCCAAACTCTTCTAAACTGCGTGAGCAAGTTTACAGACCAGCCTAATTCCCTTGATACGGTAAAGTAGAAGATTTCAAATCACTCTTAATGTTAATCCATTGGTGAAGATTAGATTAACAACAATTCTGTTTTTTTTCAGCCCCTATCTTCTTCGATAGGTCATCGACCAACATTAAGTACTACTCAGCCAAGCTTTTTTCATGTCACAACCTCCAATGTGCTTTATAAGAAATGCATTCATCCGAAAACTCGGAAAGTTTCCTTATTTTGACGGTCTGTGAAGAATCTAATGCCAAGTTATTTCTATTTCTATCGCTACATTTGACGATTCGCTAGACTGTGTAGTCAATTCATTTCATAAAAAAATTTTATCAGCTGATTCAAGTCCCCCCGTGAAGAACTTTGAATAAATGAAAGGATGTTTGGTTTTTTCTTCAAAAAAAAAACTAGATGTATCCAATATGAAGCGACTGATAAACATGTGAAAAGGTACGATATATAGCAAGCGAAGTATTGGGGATTTAGTTGGAGTGAAGGTACCCTTGATATGACAGACGAACAATTTCCGAATTTTAGCCGCACACGACGTTTTGATTTATGCTATACTGTACAGAGCTAACAGTTAGATGGTTATTATGGTTATTCTCATTCAATAATAAGAGTTTCTTTAATGAAATTCAAGATTAAGCAGCACATACATCATATTTCGGTCGTTTTCCAGATATGTGAAAATTCGAAAACTTCAATGTCCAGCTGAACCACGAGAGTAGCCATTCCCCCGGTGCCGACAAGCAATCGTATTTATGCTTTACACTCCTTGTTGGAATGCTGACTTCAGCGGTCACATGCTGCACTGTTTTCGATTTTCAGAGCAGAACACTTGTTTCGCGAGATCTCTAGGCTATTTTTTGCTACTTTGCAGTGCTCTTTTGGCGGGGTTGGGGGAGGGGGGGGGTTGAAAGTATGTTACAGTAATGAGCTGAATAAATCACAAAAGGGGTTGCAAGTTGCGAAGTTGCTACGCGTACGCTTGCGATAGGCGGCTGCGGGCGGCGGTGATCGGTAGACGCGATGCGCTGAGAGTCGGTGTGTGCCATGCACTAGGCACGTCTGTTTTCCATGAAGAAAGGTCAGATGTGATTTTACAGCACGAAAGTGTCGAGCAGCTCGCGCACAACCTCGTAAAAACCGACGAGAGCGTGTCACTCTGTCCCAAGTCGCACTCACACACACTCACCTGGCTTTCCAGCATTTACATTCCCTCTTTTAGTCGCGCACTCGATGCTCTGGCCGCGCATCGCGCATCGCGCGCAACGCAACGCATCCACATCGCCGTCGCCATCGCCTTCGCCATCACAACGCATTTCCTCTGATTTTTCGGCAATTCTTATGTCAGGCGACGTCAGCGGTGATTCAAGCCGGCGCCGCTCGTCCCTTTCGTTTCGGAACTGATCGAAGTTTCATCGCTACTGACACTGGCCTCATCACGTTTTACTTTTCGAATGTCTCTTCCGATCTCATACAGCCATGTCACCTTTGGAGTTTTTCCAATTTGTTTGACAATGCTGTTTGATCAGGCTTGATCGTCAAGGGATCGAACATACGTTGAACATGTGAGACAACACGTACAAACCCTTTTTGTCGCTTTTCATGTGCTCTGTGATTTTGATCACAAAATTACTGGAGTCATGAATATGCAAGATTTACGCATTCTTAGCAGATTATCAGATTATTTAAGCAAGCTGCGTCTGCCTATTCTGGTTCCTCTTCTATTGCCTATGACAACTATTTGTCTTTGTCAATGACAGTAATTATATTATTTTTTTCTCGAATTCAAAAACCAATAAAAGAGCTATACCAGCAAGTTTTATACTAATTTTAACATACCATCCTTACTTGTGGAGTTCTTTCTTTTCTTTGCTTGATCCGAAAAGTGAAAAATCCAGAACGAGCTTGTTCTTATACAGTTTCAAAATTACGAAAGACAATCACTTACACTCTAGTATCACATCCTGCGTCTAGCAGTTTCATTTTTCTCGGAACAGTTGTTAAGAAATCGAAGATCGATGGGTGGATAGACAACGGTGGCTCTTTCGAGTTCATGTTTTGAGCGTATCAAATGCGGGGTACTTTTGCTGATTAGAATGAATAAGTTAAGGACACTATAAATATATCAAATGCTACAGTCACTTCCAAATAAATTGTTACCTTGACATTAAGATAAGAAAATACTTGCATTAATCTGAAACGTCAAACACCTTCCGAACTACCATCCGATGGAATTCCTATCATTTCTGTTAAGCCATGAGTCATAGGCGTGGCGTATTTTGGTAAACCACGTTATTTTTTTAAGGAAGCAAGAAAAAACAAAAAAAGCGGAGAAGCAAAACGTTCTGATTATCTTTCCAGACACATCCAAGAATTTCACTTAGCAGATTCAAAGCTGCTGATTCTCTCGTTTACTCAATAACAATTTTTAGAAAAAATTACGAAGATGAGGCGGATTGCCTCGTCCTACAGCTTCGCCTTTGTTCCAAACTAGCTCAAACTAGTTTACCCATGAACTCTTATAATTTGCTGACCCGTCTAGAACATCGTAGTGTTCTTGTCCTTTCCTTGTCGACGTCATCGAAATCAGCAGTGTATTACTCTGACCTTGAGTAATCGACATGTGAACGAATGATTCGAAAGTGTTGAAGCTGCTCAAACGTCCTCTTTTTCTCTTGTCCTTTCTCATTATCTTACAAATGTCCCTACAGCTTGTAAATCGCGTTTCTTATGAATGGAGGAAGTTTTTCTGGTTTGTGCAGAAACCATGTCGAAAACTAACCTGCACACTGCTCTACATCCAAAATGTTGCTCTAGGTTCACAAAACAGAATGAAAAACTCCAGTAATAGCGGTCGCAAGTTCTTGAACATATTTAGTCTCAGTTTTGTTACAAATTACCGCATCGTATAATCTGATTTCAATTAGCTGAGCAAAATCTATTTAAAACTTGTAAAATTTGTAAAAAAAAACTGAACACAAAACTTTTATAACAAAATTTGCTTCCTTGAAGATTTACGCTTGTGAAAATTACAGTAGCAGGCCATAACGCTGGATATGCGTCAGGGAGAATAGGTGAGAGTGCGCAACCGCACCGCCCTATTCACCGGAGATTGCGCGTTGTCTGCGTCATTCACTCAAAGTGCTAAAAATTAGTATATGCGCACGAAAGAAACGAACGCAGCAGAAAGTTTGCCTAGGCATAGCTTGCAATTTTTTTTGATCTCCTCTTAATCCGTTCCAGGAGAAAACTAGCCCAGAACTGGTATAAGGTTATGATTAAGCTCTGTCCAATTATTCGATTGTTTATTTCATGAACAAAATAAGCGCTACGACTCACTATAGGAGCCAATTCATGAACTGTGTAGTACATCAGCTTTGGAATAACGATCACGGTGCCCTTTTATGTCCATACCTACGCGATAAGCTTATAACAATATTCTGAAAATATTGAGAGCATTGCGACTGGTGAAGCTTGCAGGTCAGAAACGTGACTAGCTTGAGCTGCTCTACTTCTAGTTAGAGTGTTGTGCTCTTGTTTTTGAGGTATGGAGCCGATATTGGTGACTAATGACCTAAGAGTCTGTTAAACTTCTTTTACTAGCTCACTTCACAAATCTGTCCTATAAACAGCTGTACACTTCACCAGCTTGGCGCCTAGAAGGAGCACTTCTCCGTTTACTTACTGATGTCATGATCTAACCGGGTTAGTTTTGCCAATCACGTCAGATTCAGGTCACAATTATCACTACTCACTGCCATCCTTGGGCCGAAACTCCAATAAGCTATGCCGGCCGGAAGTCGTGGCAAATCTCCGCAGTAAGTACTCGGCCGATCTTGTCCCAGAAAGTTATCTATCAGCGTGATCGATCTTGCGTGGGTGGGGGGTTTGTGTCGCGTAAATCGATGGGGTTGAGTGATACTCGAGAAATGTGTTTATCGATCGACGCGATCAGTGACCGTGGCCAGGTAAGACGGCGGGCCCCGTCGTTCGCTCCCCGCCTAATGAGTAATCAGCGCGCCAGCCACCCGGCTGACTACTATCGGATATCGATCGATTGCTCGAAGCAGTTCAGCAATTTCTTACAAGTCATCCGCCTTGCCCTCTGCTTGATTGATCCATTGATTCGATCTCAAGTCGATGATCGACAGCTTCTTGACGCCAAGCGGCGATTGGCGGCTGTAGTCTGCATGTACACAGCTTATTTCTTTTTCATATTTAGGCAGTCAATTTTTTTCCGTTGATGAGAACATTGTCCTTTGCTTTATACATCTTTCTATTTGATGTTTGTCCCTATTAATGCTTGAGAGTGCAAAGAATCTCACCTTTACCACTTTTTGTGGATTCAGCGACATAAACACCGTATGCACTCTAAAAATATTATTTTTCAATGCTTAAGCTCTTTTGGCCACCTACCAAAGAGTACTACCTCGTTCACTGTTGACTCTCGTAGTTACCTACTCTTACTTGACGTGAACGTTTTTGTGCCTCACAAACTCGGTACAGTATGCTTCGTCAGCCAGAAATGAGGTCAACGTTCGCTCATTTACTGAACGTTGCTGGCCCTTGACGTTTAAGTTTTCGAAGTGTATCGGCAAGCATGGATGTTACGAATTCGGTGGACTAGGCTCATTTCATCAAGCTGAACCCTTTTGCATGGAGTGCTTTGTATTCACTGACCAGCCAAGCTAGAAGGAACCGTTATTTCATAACATTTGTACAAATTCTATATTTGCAGTGCTTCTTCACTTTTTGCTTCCATTCTCGTCTTCATTGAAGACTTCTGTAGATTTTTTTCTTGCAATTTAGCAGATTTACCATTGAAATATTTCACCACTCTCACTTTTTGGTCCACAACTTTCTTCCGACTCAGCTAACTATGAATTTTCCTTCATGTCGGCTCCTCTTCCGACACTGATTAATACAAGAATACATTCTTCCGAAAGCGAGTCATAATGACACATCGGAGTTTCCTCGGGTGTGGTGTCGCCTAATTGAGCTTAACGACGGGAGCCGGTTGTGCGCGAAAACGACGACGCAACGAGCGCGTCTGATGTAGCGCACTGTGCGTTGCGTCATCGTTCCAAGGACTAACACCTTAGGTATGATTTTACGCTATCCTTCTGGTTTTACCACGAAATATCTCAGGTTCTTTGTTTATTATCAGTTTTAACCTGGCTATAGAATTTGACACTTTGACTCGAAATTTTTTTCATATATTTTTTTATTTTGCTGTAAATGGCTGCACTTTGTACTGTCACTATTTTAATTTTTTCACTTGACTTTGTAGAGACTGTTGGCGATTTTTTCTCGATTTCTCCAAACTTGAGGTTTTTTTTTGATTGAATGAATTCTTATTATAACTTAGGGTCAACTCCACTCCCATTCTATGACAGCCCTGCATTTAAAAACTTTCTTAGCATCCTACCTTGAACTCTACATCAATGTCCAGCTCGTTCACATGTTCCAAATCTCACCATCTTTAAATGTGCTATTGTGCTTATACTTCATGCAATGGAAAACTAGTTTTTTCATTTCTTTTCAATACGAACAAGAATGAACATTGCGTTTGAAATCGCGAAAAGTTGATGCTTTGGAGTGAAGAATTTTGTTGCGCTTGTATTTGACTGTACTAACATGAACTTAACGTTTTAGTACTTTGCTTATATTTTACTTAATGCATATAGGACATTAGATGTAACTCAAACGATGTCCAAGGTCTCCAGTTACTCGATTGGTGCTTTTATTTGCTTGATTAGTCCAGAAACTGTTTCTGTCTCTGTTTTCGTGGCTAGCGACCATCTTCTCTGCTACATACCATTCGATCGATGCGATCTTGTCAGCTGTTGATCAGGCTCTCTGTCTTCATTCTTTTGCGGGGATACACAGAACTTCGAGCTTCTGCAGAAGTCGTAACCCTGCCGAGCCCTGTTCTTTTTCTCGGCCACATCGAGCATGCGTTTGGCAACTGCGCTCTCTTATCAGAATGAATTTTTGTCGGCAATGCAGCCGCTAATCACGGTCGTGCTGTCCTGGACGCACACGTCATTGACGTGGGTTTGTGTGTGTGTGGTGTGTGCGGTGCGTCTTCTTGCGATTCGCAGCTCGTTTCGAGGTTCGCGTAGTGCTTAGAAAAACTCGCAGTATAAGAGCATGATTCACACCTTACTGGCGCCGCACGTTGTCGCCGCCGCCGTGCGTGATTGTCGCCTGCCGCCCCTTGTCATCATTTGTCATACCGTGCAAGTCCGGAGTCCTGCAGATATGTGCCCCCTTAATCAATTCGTGAATTATCAGACTAGGAAAAAATCAGGTGAGTGTAGCTGTTTCTTCGTCTATGAGCCAACATGCCACCGAGTATCACGGAAATAATTCGCACGGCGATGAGTCAAAAAAATTTTTTTTGCTCATTGTTGAATAAGTTTTTCTATTGATTCGTGCAATTGCACAATCTCCATTATGAGGTCGAATAGTCTGGATTTCGTTTGATTTTTGTGTTTCCTTGGTTTCTTCCTAATTTGAAGACAGCGTTCCATAGGTGTAAACAATTACGTTGGACGTATCGCTTCCCTGACAGTCTATGATCCCATCGTTGCATCCAAGAAATTGTGCAGTTCCACAAATTTGATAACCTACTCCACTGTCGTAGAGCTTCTAAATCGCTTCCATCCTTCAGTCAAAATTCACGATTTTATTCACGAGGTACGCAAGAAAATAAGCTAAACAGAAGTTTGTGTCGCTATGCAAATGTTCTGCTACGATTTGTCCTAGTAATCTAGTATCTCAAACTACTCGTTATCGATTTGCATTGTTTTGGAATTCATACAGTACGCTCGTTGGAGAACGCTGCAAATTACCACTCGAAATTTTTTAGTAGCTGGAACTGGGTTGGGCGTTGAGGGCTCTTTGATTCACCCTATGACTCACATGGATCTTAGAGCCCATGAATCATTCTTTCGTTTTTTTTTTCACGTTCTAATCTCATTATCACAAATGTTATTGTTTTGCCATCTGTATTCGTAGATGCTTTTCAATTCGTGGGTGTGGTGAGTTTGCTCATACAATGGCGTGTAGTTCTAGTTTATACGTAGTAGTCTGCGATCTAACCCTTCGCTTAGTATTGTTTCGAACTCAATATATTCTTCGCTAGTATAATAAACTTGATAATTTGATTTATACACTCGATCTTGCTCGAAAAATGTAGAAATATCTTCTGGTTAGTTTCCATATTTATATATCCTATGCATTTATATCGGCATAGACAGGTGAGAAATCTTGAGAACATGTAGATTTTATCTTTTTTTTCGCTGTAAACAGCTCTGCAGTAAAGCTTCTTTCTTACAAGTGCAATAGGACACATCTTAATAATCGGTTTAATACACTTGACTTCAGCAGTGAAATGCTTAAAAAATAAACTCGTAGTGATTACGTCTTTTGCAAATAGAGAGCCTGTTGACCAGCATTACTTTTGTCGTTATTTTCTAGAAGGTTGGAGACATGGCTTCCGAAGTCGTAGCAGCCCTATTTTGTACATAGGTCTAATATTCATGTATCTTCGCGCATTTCTTAAAGCATGTTGGCGAGATTAAATCATTGTAGCGTTTCATTCTGGGATGACGGCGATTAAAACTACTGCTCAAATTCGGATCTGAAAAATCTACAAAGTGAGGTTCTTTTAGTGTTCTTCTTTTCAATCTGATGGTGGAGGCATAAAATTGCCGAGTTGCCTATTTCCTATTTTCAAAGGAAGCATTCTGGCCGGAATATTTTTGGCCGTACTATCTGAGCCGTGAGAAGAGCACCAGTTTGTCAACATCGTGTTTAAATTTTTTCCTAAATCAGGCCCAAGCTTCTTCCGGTGTAGCATTCAACAGATACAGAACACATTTGACTGGCTTATCATCATCGGCTTATATATATCTCATTACAAATGGCCACTTTAACTAAAAGTGCACTCCTTGTTAGCTTACTGTCGTGGTTATCGAAAACTACTGGAGCAAGCATTTTAAGAGTATAAACCGAATTTGGATCTCCTTTGATGGCCTGCAAATCGATAATTTCTCTCTAAAATCATCTGTGACTTTTGACAACCCTGCATCATATCATATCTTGTTTTCAAATATTCACGTTTTAATTAATCTTTTTTTCTAAAGTTTTCTTCGTTTGCTGCACTGCAGACAATCTCCTTATGAGGTCGGATACTCACATAATCAGTGCACGCATAGCCTGTCCTGCTCAATCCAAGTTTCCACTAGTGTTTCTGACAATCTAGCGTGTGTTTGTTGCCGCGTCGCGTCGCTGTCGCTCTTCAATGACGCATGTTCTCACAATATAAGCGTCCTTAACTTCTCGTCCTCTTACCTCAGGGTCGCCGGTATTGCGGCGGGTTCGTAACAGCGTAGCGGGCATTAGGCACTTCTTTCTCAAAGGCCCGGAAACAGTATCGCATCGGGGGCTGCGGGTGGCTGGCGTGAGTCAGCGACGGTCGGCGCTCTTCTGGAGATGCTCATGTCCGGTTCGCCGGCGGCGGCATCGATTCTCGACGTCGTCGTCGAAGGTGTGACTCCTTCTCCTTAGTCGATCGTTCGCTTGCCTTTTATTGTGAGTGGTGAACGCGCCGCCGCTCATAAATGTGTCGTATTAGTATAGTGTGTGTGGTGCGGTGTGTGTGTGCGGTCGTGGTCGTCCCCTGGCGACCTTGCCTCCGTTCGAGTTAAACGCCTCACAAAGCGCTCTACCATCTTACCGTCACATCCCGCTCCCGCCGTCGCTCGCGTTCGGGATCGGCGACACCACGGAGCCGGGAGCTGCTTATTGAGTTCACTCTGTGATCCACTGCGTTCTTTGATGGGCCCAGTCCACGTGGGATTCGGGCCGGTACAGTCATTTGCTGGTCTGCTGCAGTTGCTACGCTGGTCGAAGGCGACCTTGCAGCGACTCGTGCCAGACGTCTAACAAAACGATGCACCATCATTTTGCTACCATGCCTTTGAAATCGCCGAGGGTGCAGTTCGATCCTCAGTACACCCTAATTCACTTCCCTTTAATCTGTAAACTACAAAAGTGACGTATAGATAATTTTGCTTACACATCAGTCGATGTTGAGTCAAGCTTGCGCTACTTTAACAGTAGTGCTTCTTTCCTTCAACGCACCAAAGTATGAGGAGTTGGAGTGATTTTAAATAAAATTATTGATGCAAATCTGCAAGCCAACCTCATATTTTCATTTTTCACAGAACGTTTATATGTTTCCTGAAAATTACGTTGGAAGTTTCTCTTTTTTTCCGCTAGCTCTTGTGTATGTTTGCAATTAAACGGCATAGTTTCTCTCAGCTACACCTATTTCTATCCTTCTTTGACAAAGTTGATAAAGCTGGAAACATTTTATAATATCAATAATGAAGATGCAGAATTTTTATTGTTTGATAAAACCTTCATTTATCCTCAAGAAGCAGGCTCATCATTTATATCCGGCTATTAATATGTCACAAATTTTCTTAAGATGAGTTTCATGTCGGTGACAACATTTTTTCAATAGCCTGAAATATCAGTCACATCTAGTCACATTAGTATGTTCACTTAGATTAAAAAACCGTTTTTCAAATTGATTGCTTGATCACAAGCTGTTCTAAGACATTGTTCGAGATTTTTTTTTACTATCGCTTCATCCATGCCTAACACTGTAGTAGCCTTTTCGCTAGTTATATCAAAGTGGAGATTCTACTTTATGCTGCTAAATTTAAAATTCGGGCTATCTACTCTTTGAGGTTATTATTTTTGTTTGATTCATGATTGCAAAATTTCTTATCTGCTGCATCATTCTGCCTTGTCTAGGTGTGTTGCATAAGGCTTCTGTCGTTCTCATTTACTAAAAAGAATGCCACGTACGCTCGCTGCCAATTTATCCTTATCATACTCATTTTATTGATCTGCTTCGCTTTTGTTTTGTTCGTTTTATCTCCGCTATGTACCATAGTGAAAGCGCTGAAAACTTGCTGCGTAGCTTTGAGTGTTCAACCTCAATGCCAAACATAACGTTCTACACTCGCCAACAGTCGTTCTTCACTATAATCTTTGTCCTATTCGCGTACATTAATCAGTGTATGTATGTTCACACCATTTGATCATTTTCAGTACCGTATACTCTTCTCTCTCATTTATCCTCTGTCATTATTTTGGGCGCCATATTGTCGCTATGGCTTCCGGACCTCACACGCGATACAGTATGATGCGTGATGATGATCTCGTGCATGCGTGGACATTCTCTATCCATCCAATTACCGATGCTCGCCGACAATCGCCAACTACTGTAATTGCTGCTTTGTTTCCGTCGTTCTGTTCGTAGTGGTTCCCATCTGTACTTTACTGGAAAAACTACTATGTGCGAGTAAAGAATAGTGGTTTCTAGCGATTGTTCTCTATCTTGAGCTTCTTACCTTATTTGTTATAAACAAGCTGGAGAAAACTCGCTATCGATGCGACTTTTACTTTTCTGATCGCTACAGACAGATCATCGATGGATTGCATAGCTTGTACATTCATCAGATCAATCGTCCCTAGCGAATAGAACGAGGCAGTAGGCTTCCGTTTGATTTTGCTGATTCGTAAAGTTTCTGGAAGCATGTTTTTTTCTTTTTCATTTGTCGCCTATATTTCCTATGGTTATCTTCTCCATATTTCTAAAAAAAAATCTTTTAACCCAGGCGAGCTATGGGCCGATCAGCCCAGTGGCCGGTGTTAGTTTTTTTTTTTTTCAAAGGACCTTTGATGTGCTTATATGTAACGCTATCCTTTCAGCAATGCTGGAAGTTCGAGTTCTGGTGTATAGTGATAAGTGTAAAATGATGCAACTTCTGTCATCTTTCCTATCCTTCTCTTACTTACAAAGACCTCATATATTGAAGCAGAATTTTGCGTGGTTTGCTTTCACAAATTCTATCCAGTAATAAGGGCTTCACTCTTTTCCATTTTTGGACACAATTGGTGCTTTGCATCTGATATGCATCACATCAGATTACCAGAAGCTTGTTGTTTGTTTAAAAACAATTTTGGGACTAACAACAGGATATATCATCATATCGCAGATAATGTTGAGCTAAAATTCTCTTCAATATTGTCTGTTCCCAACCCATCATGTCACGAGTGTCTGTGTGTGTGTATCGGAAGAGAGGAATCGTTGTTGCGTTGCCCTTCCTCATTGTACGAATCTTTTTACTGAGAGAACCACCGACAACTGCAGTCTTGATTTCCTCTATCGACATCGACGTTCTAGCCTACGAATGTATCGCGAGTGTTCACCATAATACCTCACTTTTCTTGCGAGTGAATTGACTCTTATTTCTCCATTCTTTAGCTCACAATAACTATAATGCTTCTTCACAAGCGCTTTAGATCCGCTCGTTTATCATGTGCTGGTCGTAGTCCTTCTCATCTGCTTTAGTCATCTGTCGCATTCATTTGTCTGCGGTGGTCTCAGACGTGACCGAAGTGTGGCACGAAATGGGCGGCGTGTCTTTTGTGACGTGACGGTTATTGATGCATCACCTACAAAACCTCTGCGACTTCTTGCAGTTCTCACTTTTCGTCCCGTTTGTCGAGATCACATTTCGCTAAATCTTCTTGCTTTGCGTATGAGTCGGACGGTTGCTGTTCAGGCAGGGATGGCTTCAAAAAAGACGAAACAGCACAAGATGTCGACGGCGGCTCCGGGACCGTCGATGTTCGAGGTGTACACCTACGTCGACACGGAGAAGAGCATCGGCGAGCTGTTTCAGGCTGGACGCGTTAGTGATGGGAAACTATATGAAAGGAAGCCAACTAGAGTGGGCACTTCAAACTTGCTACATATGTTTTTCATATCCTGAAGATCTGAAAATTCAGAAATTCCCTATGGCGTACTATGCACCAAAACAACGTCCTCGTGGCAGTTCGGCCGGACATTCACCTCAGGGTAGCAGTGATGATGGAATGAGTAATGCAAGTCGAAATGCATTGAGTCCGAGCGGAAGTCAGCAGGTTAGAAATTGTTTGTAAAGCTGAGATAAAAAAAAGATTAATTAATTTGGTCAGCTTGTATGCAGATTTTTTATGATCAAGCCAAGAGGTACTTCGTGTACAGCTGTTCGCTTGCATTTTTCCATAGTTAAAGGTTTCTCTTCGAAATACGCAAATTCTTTTCAAGCCAGACCAAAACTTCCCTCAATTACCTAGCTAAAACACTGCATTGCTCTTATTTATCTGTACTATAATGAAGCAAAGCTCAATCATATCGGATCCCAAAACCAATTATTGTACGAATAAGTTAAAGTTTCAGATCTTGTTGTATATGATGATGCTGAAAAATGTTTCTTCACGAATTTCCAGGTTGCAACGCCTTTCCACAAAAAACAAGCAAGCGCTCCGGAACTTGATACGCATCATCTCGACATGTACAATAGGTATGTTATAATGTGCAACGTATTATTTGTTATCGAGATAATTACATTCCGTATTGGGAATATGAAGCGGGCGTAATACTGCAGCAAGGAAATCTGAATGTTTTTTTTCGTGAAATTTTGTAAGGAGATACTGAGTAGATTTTTATGGCCTATATGCGCCAGAATTGAATTCTAGAACATTGAAGTCTGTTGTTAGGTCGTTAGGTACTAATGAAAACATTGTACAGTTTAGGTAGAGATTTCATAGGGATTGCACAACTAAAAAGAATCAAATTAAAAAGCTACTCAATAACAAAAAAGGACCACCATTTCAGGCCTGTCCCCGTGCCACAAGTGATTACACATCATCATTCCAAGTCCGTCTCGGCCATCCCTCCCATGCCAGATCCGGCGTTTACGTGAGTTACATTTTCTTTGGAATTTGATGCGCAAAATTTTACTTTCGATATTTTCAGAGTTCCACAGCACAATCGATCTGTATCGCATGAGGCCAACTATAACGCGTCATTTGGAACTCAGCCATCATTCCATGAGTGAGAAAGCAATATTTTCTGGTCATTTTATGTGAAGTAATTGGTAATTTTAGACCTGTCCCTTCATCACTCTTCGATCCGCGCGGGAAGAGCCATTCTCTCGATCCGATGATTGTCGGAATGCACGATCCGGGTTCTCAGGTGAGCAGATTCTATATTAGACATACTGCAATACTTTGCTTTAGCAACTAACATTGTCTACTGTTTAGATGGCAGACAAAATGAGTTCACTTGGTCCATTACCGCCAAATTGGGAAATGAAACTAGACGAGATGGGAAATCGTTATTTCGTGGATCACAATACACAAACTACGACTTGGTATGATCCACGAATACGTGAGTATTTCTCATTCAGGTTTTATCCGACGTTGTTGCACAGAATTGGTCTTCGTTGTTCGTGCGAGACAATGAATGTAACTAGATTTGTAAAGCACAAAAATTTCCAGCATTGATAGCACTTGTTCTCAAATGTCTACGTTTTTAACATTGTGAAATTTTAGCTGAGCATATGCAAGAGGAAGAAATCCGTCAAAGACATGCATGCCAGCAACAACAGCAGTACCACCAACATAATGTGATGCAGGTCTGAAGCAGCCAGCTTTTGTCTCGTCCAGACTTGTCTTGAAATGAATTTGAATAACTCATTTGTTAGCAGCAACCACCACAACAAGCCTACTTCCCTCCTCAACAGCCGATTATGCATCAACCACAACATGCCTACGCACAAATGCCACCAACTCAGGTAGATTTGTGTCACACTAGTCCACAATTACCAATTACAAGCTTTGGGTTTTGAAATTAGAGTAAAATCACAATACTGTCACATTGCGAAATATTTGCTCTGTTTTGAATGTAACTGGTGGTCACGAACGGACCATGTACCAGCAATGAGCTTGAACTCGGCGAACTGCTGGAACTGGTCGTACTGTTTAGTGATGGTTACTTTGTATCAGTAGTCCGCGATGGAGCTGGTAGGACCGCACCTACGTAGTGATGTGTCTGTTTGTTAACATTCTAGTACCTAATTTTGGAGAGAATGTGCTAGCACTTTATTCCCTTCAAACAAAACTAATAACCAGTACATTCTGAAGGCGCGTAATATCGGTGAATCGGCCTCATAAATCATTTTTTGAGCTTTTCATATTTTCATGTTTTTTTTCAGGATTTCAACTCTTCTACTTACCAGCGAGTACAAGAATTGCAAAACGAGCGCTCAGTAATGTTGGAGAAACAAGAACAGCTACTGCGATCGGTTAGTTTCCTTATCATAGAACTAGCTGACATACTCGGTGTTACCCGAGCCATGGCCTCATCTGGTCTAATGGAAGCAATTCCATTGTTGCTGAATTGGAATTTAGCAAAAACATATAACTTTGTTCCTCGCGGCTCACAATTTCCTTACGCTTCAAGTTCTGTTATCCTCATACTCGCTCTCTATCCTTTCCCCCGATCTATAAAGAGTACGATCTGGTCGAGAGTCTGGAGCTGAACTTGTCAGTCATGTCAATGATATGAGCAGTCGCTGAAGCAATAGAATTCCTCCTCTGGTAATTTTTCCCAGAAGTCCATAGACCATTCTTGAAAACTGCTCATAACGTACACATGTAGTCTGGTATCAAAAAATGAAAGGAAAATACATCATTAGTGATTTGTGTGTAAATGACCACGTCTCTAAAGTTTGGCCTTCAAGAAAATTAAGACTCTATGTGGCGCCCTGTGGTGGCGATTTGTAGAAAAGTGCAAGTTGTTGTGACTTTCACCACTAACAAGTTTTTGCACATCGACAAGTGCGGATTTTCACTGTGCATCGATTAGAGTGAACTGTTGATTTAAGGGTCCTTCACCTCAATATGCCCAACTTGCTTGTTTCGTTAATTACCGTAAAGCATATGCTGACCTTACGGACTGCAGAAACTTCTGAACAGCAATAATGTAAGGTCAGATGGTAACGCATAAGTAAAGGTTTAGCTCAGATTGCGGTTGGTTGTTGGAAAGGATTGGAATGAAAACTTCAAAGTAGTTTTGTTCCGGTAAGAACCAAATCTTGCTTTGAGAAAGGCTTTAAAAAAGTTGATACTCTTTCTCTGGAATAATCAGCATTGTTAGGTTCCAGGTTTGTGTTCTAGCACCACTTCACCTCTAATGTCATTCTGGGTAATAATATAATAACTATAATTTCTCGGTAGTCCTCTGGATTTATCATATAAACAAAAGTGATATTTGCTCGTGAAAGTTCTCGAAGGCGTTACTCACTTGAGAATATTTGATTTTCGGATTTTTGTTGCGTGATTTTTGATTTTTTTGTGGTGACATCGCTTTGGAAGACTGCTTTTTTTGTAGAATTTGTTAGAGTTGTTCTAGCAGCTAGAAATAGGTTTATCGTTAGGAATTGTTAAAGCAAGTACGGAGCATGGACTAGCGTATGCTACTAATTGAGTATAGGGTCTTCGCACCTCGGCTGGCCTAGCGCCCTCCTTTCACCCACACAAACAGCTAACTTTCCAGATTTTTAGGAATATCAAATCATAGAGTGTCTGCAAATTGTACTGCGGCAGTAACTGTCACTGAACTCCTTGCTTTTCTTACTTATATCGCGCTCATACTATAGCTGATTAAGCTGAGAGTGATACTGCCCTACCGGTTTAGGGGCTTGCGTCATTTGGTGGCTGTAAGGTCGCAGTCGAATGACTTCTACTTTTCCATAGAGGTCCTATAGTTAATTTGCCCCAATGCTGTTGGAAGTAATTACAACTTACAGTAAATAGGGGTAGTTCTTCTAAAGCTTTGTGTTCAGCCCCCAACATGCTATTTTGATATCTTTGAGACGCCGCAAGGGAAGAGCGTAGTTTATGTTTTTGATATTCAAACATCATAGTTGGATTTGGGCGATCACCTCATTACTTCGAGGGGTTACTCCTGCTATCGTAGTTTTTGGTATGCAGTAAATTTGCAAGTCAACTTTGAGCCAAGGATGGAAATGGATAGATACTATTGCACTGCATTTTCTTCTAGCGCCCAGACACCTGCTTTGCAATTGTTATTTTGTGTCCTCAAAACCAGACTGTGACATCAAGTTATTCCTCTTATCGAAAATATGAAACTTTCTGAGCTGTGAATTTTTCTCGAGATTGATAGATTGAAATTTTATGTTGATCAGCGATCAAGCATGATATGGCTTGCTGATGCGCAGTTGTTCCTATTTTGCGCAAAGTTTGTTCTTTGGCTTTTGTTTTAGATGGTAACAGGCGTAAGTTTTGTCCCGAGAATGTAGATACTTCAATCTGAGTGTTTCTAATTAAAATAAATTCCACCATCCATGGCTAGTCAGCATTTCCTTCGCTGTTCATTCGAAAAGGGGCTAAGTTTGCATGAAAAGAAATAAAGAGTGAATATGCATCAGAAGAGATGGAAAAGAATTATCCTAATTTCAAGCCTTTGTAGAACATTCGAAAGAACGTCACGATAATAATATAGTCATAGTTTGGCTTGTGACTATCTCTCAAATCTTTTACCACCATCCATGCTCCTATGTATTTCTTACAGGGATTATTGGATCAGAGCCCTCAGCAGTACCACAACGCCATGTCGCCAATGCAAACAACTAGCATGATGGTACCATTTTTATAATTTCCTTTATGTTTGCCCCATATAGTTCTCTCAAAAGTAGTAGAAATCTGCTTTCCTCTATGGAAACATTCTCCTATCCACACATTTATTTCACTTGTTATCTTGATTTTTGAACTTGAAAAGTATCCATACGAGATATTGCATACGTTGCAGCCTGAACAGACACAGTATCCCGCATATCCTCCAATTAACCAAGCTGGCCACGCCCATCTCGCACCACAATTCGCTCACGATGTGAGTGCCATAATTTGACGCAATTTGCCGAACTCATTACTTGCGGCCATTTGACGCCTGAATGATTTTAGCGAACGATGTCAACTGATAGCGGAGCAGTTGCAGACTCCAACATGGATGTCGATTATAGCTCTCCCCTTGGACTGCTGGACCCTGGTGCCATTGCGGTTTGTTATTGAGTTCAACTTATCAGCAAATTCAGTGTTTGCTCAAAAACAACTTTTGTCTTGCTTACGGATAGCTTTATTCAAACACAGAGCATAGTAGGTTCAAATATTGTTGCAATATGGCGGCAATATGTTTGAGTATTGAAACATTTTTTTAGACGATGCGATGGTTTAGAGGGCTATAAGAAATTTTGCATAAAATAGTAGCGTATATGTACAATGTGAGTCTGCAGGTGTTGATGTTGTGTTTGTTACGTGTCAGAGAAATAAGCAGTTCCCGAGGAATGAGCTACAGTGTATTGGCAATCGTACATAACCTGTTTATTTGTCAAGCTTGCTTCTTTGCTCTTCACTGCAGAACATTGCTTGTGGATGTCAAAATAAGAGTGGCCAAAGTTTCTTCGTTTCAGGACATAAATCCACATGAATTTGATAAGTATCTTCAACTTTCCTCTCATCGAGGCTCGGCAACCGTTGGCAGATATCAATGACCGCATCGTGCTGAGTGTAAATGTGGCAAGACGACTTCAGTATATATCTACGATAATTGTCGTCAGTCCACCATTGATTCAAATGCCGACGGAAATGCGCATCTAGCGTTTGCCTCATCTGAGGTAAATCATTAAATCTGAGGACAACTCGTCCCGCCGTCGAACTAATGCGCTGTATTTTTATGCAAGTCGCCAAGAAATTTGTTGATTGCTACTATATGCAGTAGATAATTTTGAAACTACACGAAATGGTAGTGAAAATGTGCATGTGTTGAGATTGCTATGTCTAACATAGATTCATAGAGTTCTAGTTTGTATCCACAAAAAATCGAGTGTGATGTTTGCCTGACTGATTGTGTAATGTTAGGCTGATATGCTTCTGAGTAGTACGGTCCACATTCATATTGCATTCTTATTTATTGAATATATCCTTTTCTCCTGATTTATTGATTTGTGATCAATATTTAATCCATATGAACAAATTCAATACGACATGTTGGCCAAATGTGTTTTCCCTTGTCTATCGTTTAAACCTTATCAGAGTACAGATGTCATATTCTTACATAGAATTCTAATACAAATATATGAGTTTTAGCTATACGAGCTTTTCATAGTCATTTTTGTCCAATGATATTATCACCTCTACTCACGATTATCATATTGATTTATCAACTTTCCTGTATTCTTCAATGATGTGTTGCATAGATTTTTTTCTACGCTGTGTTCTATTGTTGTTTGTATATAAAAGCACGCTTGTACAAGTATCTTCAAGAACAAAGTACGTAGAGCGTGCACTCTTTTTTCTTCAGAAATTAATGAACGTTGTTTTTACATTGGTCACTCTGCTGCGAATTGGCTGTTTTTAAACACAGTATATTTTATAATTTTTTGTGAAAGGAACATAGTCTATACTGAAAGGGTTCGACTATTCGTTACTGTCTCATCCATTTTGGATCACAATTTACGCTGAAAATGATTAGCTGTGTGACTTTATTACGGACAAGTGCTACGCGGTAGAAATTCTCTCTATCACAGGGTAAATAAAATAGGGATTAGAAGGTTGCAAGGGGTGGGAAGCAAAGGGGTGAACAGAACAAGGAAAGTAGAGGTTGAAGGAAAATTACTTTAGCGTGTTGAGCCCATGTCAGTTCAGTAAAAACGAATTACATTTGTTAAGATGCGTTCAAGAGCAACATCATTACCAATAAATACCATGGTGCTGTCTAGCACATATATTGTTGGATTGCATTTCAATGCTGACAATAGCATTTCTACATCTTGATGCTATAGTTCAATCTGAATCGGCCTACTTTGTTTCTCAAGAAAAAATCAATCTATCTTGTCGACTATATGCTACACAGGTATGGGTCTACAAATCCATGTAGTATTTTTACCTCTAACATTGGAAGTACGGAATCTTATGAGCCATTTCAAAACAGAAAAATCACTTATTCGGATGTGCCTGCTCACCAGCGTAATAAAAAATGGTAGTAGCTTTTTGAAGCGCGCACAAAAAGCAAAATTTCTTCTAAGTTAGCATCAAAGCCATTCTCAGTGACCGATCTCAATCGAATTCTATTAGGTTGGTCCAAAAGTTCGTAGCGTTTTACAAATCTGTTCTTCGTTCAGAATAATGATAAGGAAATGATCCAGATAGTATTATAGGTTGTCCCAGAAGTGAATGCCATTTTAAAGTAAACCACATTCTGTCTATTAGCTTAGCAGACTTGGCATACTGCTCGACAGAGAAAAGCAGTTTCTACAACATGCATACAGATATTCGCACAAAATTTCATCTGTGTGAAGTTTGGTATCAAGATTTAAAAACTTTCAAACTTTCAAACAGAAAAGTGAATTTCTGTTCAAAAAACCCTACAACCCTCTAATTTGGTGGATGTATAGTGGACACATAGACATATACAAAAATGCACTTTACAACTTTTTCCTCCCTTAGAAATCAAGAAAAAGAAGAAAATCGGAAAATGGCATACTCTCTTCCCAGCAATGTAGGTTCCTCCCACTTATGTGATTGCAAACAGCGATCCATAGGAAGGATAATCTCAAAAGTTTATCCCTGTACGTACTTTGACGATTGAGAAAAAACAAATTTAGCATGAGAAACCTGAGAAAAGGGGATTTACCATTTGCTTTGCTCCATTGTTTCTTGACACCATACTCAACATCTGTGAAGTCGCTCCCTGCAACGAAGTGGTGCCGCTAAATTCTAGACTACAGGAGCAAAGTGGTGCTGATCAACACCAGTGTGGCAAGCGCTGTTGTTCGGCTGCAGCTATATAGTGTTCCTTGCCACCATACTCAACATCTGTGAAGTTGTTCCTTGCAACGAAGTGGTCCCGCTAAATTCTAGACTACAGGAGCAAAGTGGTGCTGATCAACACCAGTGTGGCAAGCGCTGTTGTCCGGCTGCAGCTATATAGTGTTCCTTGACACCATACTCAACATCTGTGAAGTCGTTCCCTGCAACGAAGTGGTGCCGCTAAATTCTAGACTACAGGAGGTGCTGATCAACACTAGTGTGGCAAGCGCTGTTGTTCGGCTGCGTTCCTTGACACCATACTCAACATCTGTGAAGTCGTTCCCTGCAACGAAGTGGTGCCGCTAAATTCTAGACTACAGGAGCAAAGTGGTGCTGATCAACACCAATGTGGCAAGCGCTGTTGTTCGGCTGCAGCTATATAGTGTTCCTTGACACCATACTCAACATCTGTGAAGTTTTCCCTGCAACGAAGTGGTGCCGCTAAATTCTAGACTACAGAAGCAAGTTGGTGCTCATCAACACTAGTGTGGCAAGCACTGTTGTTCGGCTGCAGCTACAGTCGTTTTCAATACGTATTGGTTTTTTCTACCGTATGCCTTCCAGCCTCAACCTGACGTGGATTGGTGTGGATTGGTGCGGCGCCGCCGAGAAAAGCAACGCGGCGCAAACCCGAAGCGATGTGGCGCCTCACCAATCCATACCAGTGCCCAATCCACACCAATCCACGCCATGTTGAGGCTGGAAGGCATACGGTAGAAACCAATACGTATTGAAAACAACTGTATATAGTGTTCCTTGACACCATACTCAACATCTCTGAAGTCGTTCCCTGCTACGAAGTGGTGCCGCTAAATTCTAGACTACAGGAGCAAAGTGGTGCTGATCAACACCAGTGTGGCAAGCGCTGTTGTTCGGCTGCAGCTATATAGTGTTCCTTGACACCATACTCAACATCTGTGAAGTCGCTCCCTGCAACGAAGTGGTGCCGCTAAATTCTAGACTACAGGAGCAAAGTGGTGCTGATCAACACCAGTGTGGCAAGCGCTGTTGTTCGGCTGCAGCTATATAGTGTTCCTTGACACCATACTCAACATCTGTGAAGTTGTTCCCTTCAACGAATTGGTGCCGCTAAACTCTAACTACTACAGAAGCAAAGTGATCAACACTAGTGTGGCAAGCGCTGTTGATCGGCTGCAGCTAATACAGGGCTCGGCACAGGTGGCTTACAAGCAAGCTGGATATCGTTTTTGGGACAAAAAGCAAAGGGGGTTTCGTTTTTGTGGCTGAAAAGACGCAAAAATTGCGACGTTTTTTTACTTGACATTTCGTTTTTTGGGGATTTTAAGGGATTATGGTCTAGGGTCAATGGGGACTTCGTAAAAATTGGTAAAATTCAAGGGGAACTTCGTTTTTTCCAATTTCAGCTAGTCACCTCGTGCCGAGCCCTGATCAAAAGAGGAACACTGCTACTAGAAAGAGGAAGAAATTCTGCATCGGACACTATTTGGAGCGTTTTTCTATCTTCATTTTGAACGATTTCAGTATGCATCTCAAAAACGGCACGAACTTTCGATCCGACCTAATGTCTGTCCTCAGAAAATAGAATCTTTTATATCTGACAGCGGAAGGCACTAGGTATCTGGACCCTTTTGAGATGAAACACGTATTTTTGAAATCTTGCAACGCTGATGCCAAATATGCTGTTCTTAGCTGCGGTCAGGACTCGGCAACGCAAAGTTTCATGAAGTCCCTTGATCCTTATCCAAAATATCCGCATCGACTATAAAACGAACGCCGATTAAAAAACAAAAAACGACATCCCCTTTGCTTTCTGTCCCAAAAGATATCCAGCTTGCTTATGAACCATCTGTACCGAGCCCTTGCTGCGGTGCATTATTCGGAAGGGAGTTATGACGACCTTCTTTTGTGACGGCAACTAGCGAAAATTTGAAAATTCTAAGTGGCAAATGTCTGTCTTCATAATTAGAGGGTTGGGATGTCAAGTTTGGTTGCTTGCTTTGTAATTCTTTATTGGTGGGTAACAGTAAGCCCTTCAAAGTGGATTCACGCTTATTCTGAAAACGTTGCATTTTGGAATCTCAGTTGCTGTTTCAATTTGGTCATATCATCTTCATCGTCCTCGACCACACCGAATCTTCTTCATCCTCCTCCATCACGTCATCCACTTCCACAGTGCTCATACTATCTGTGATAGCTTCACGAAACGTCAGGCTGTTAATCTAACTAATTTTTCTGATCCTTTCTCGTCAGCTCTCTTGCAAAGGCCAAAGATCTTTGACAGACACGCCACTACCTGCTGGACGCAGAACATCTTCAATAATGACATTCCACTTACCAAAGATGCACGTAGACATGATTAAAGCCTGTGCATCATGTTTAGCTTTGTGGTATACTTTTGCAAAACAAAAAGCAACTAGCATGACTTGAACCCCGAACCCTCAGACTATGAAACTGGACACAAGCCCCTTTGCCACACGACCTCCTCGTACTTATTGTCTAATTCCCCTACGGGTGGGCGCAAGTCACAGGGGAGAAAGTTGTTTCAGCTCTCTTCCGAATAATGCGCCGCAGCTGAGGATAGCATTTTAAGAAATTTTGCGTGTTCAAAATCTCTCGTCTAGAAAAATAGCTGCGAAGCTTTGTGTTGTTTTGCCTGCAGGAAGGTTGAAATTAAAAAGATCAAAAGGACTGTACAATTTTTACCCTAAAAATAGTCTCGAATAGAAGTCTTCTTGGATGCGAGATTTTGTGCTGCAAAATACGGAAAATTGGCTCAATATTTTTTACCG
This sequence comes from Cylicocyclus nassatus, assembly GCA_958299035.1. Classification (NCBI taxonomy): domain Eukaryota; kingdom Metazoa; phylum Nematoda; class Chromadorea; order Rhabditida; family Strongylidae; genus Cylicocyclus; species Cylicocyclus nassatus. Next base: position 31,090,187 of record CATQJL010000326.1, read on the forward strand.
GCTTCATCGCGGCACTGCTGTAAAGTTGGTAAGCTTTTATCGCTGGAAGGCATCCCTGTTCAAGTCTAATCTACAGGGTGTCCCAAAAGTAAGTACACACTTTTCAATCGTCAATATCTCTCTTCCCCTTGCGTCTTTTTCCGCCGTTCAAGTACCACTCAGTAGAGGAGGCTTCAACTTAGATTAATAGCATCGAGCGAATCGCCGATCTCTCTTCGTTTCTGTAGGATTACTTTAGGAACTTCGACAAAGATTTCAGGCCATTGCAAGCCATATTCTGCCTCGGAACAAAACTAGCCAAAAAATCTTACACTATGGTAATGGAAGCCGCTAATTTCGAATATGAAATATCCACTTTACTATGATGCTTCTTTCCAAAGCTATCTCAGGTAAGCCGTAATAACAGGATTCCCAGTATTTGTCAGAAATGCGACTACACCGTCAAAAAAGCTTAAAACGCTCGTGAAAAGTTATTAGTGGAATCAGCATGCGCGAAAACCTTTGTACATGATTTTTTTAAATTTTAAAAAAATTTTGTTAGGTCATATATTTTACGATGGGTCTATGTGCTGAAAGTTCTTACCGTAATCCTACAGTAGTGATGAGCGATCGGTGATTCGTTCCTTACTGTAAATCTAAGTGCAAGCCTCCTATATGGAATGGTACTTAAATGGCGGAAAAAGACCCAATGGGAACAGAGATATTAACGATTGAAATGTGTGTACTTACTTTTGGGACACCCTGTGCATTAGTAATTCATTTACTACTTTTTATGGGTGGAAATTATTGCTCTATCTCCTTTTTAGTCCTCCCATGCAAGAGGCGAGACATCTAGCTGTAAACATTCTGCGCTGTGTGAATGCAGGACTTGGGTGTCAAGCCTTTGCTCGACTTCTCTGTTTTTATATTCAATACTAAGCAGTCAGTGTACCGCTAATTCGAAGCTCCACGAAAACTGCAAACGCACACTATTTGATTTGTTGGTACCTAGCTGAACACTAAAGAGTTTGTTGTGCACTGCAGAATTGCTTATGTACTCTTATTCATATTCTCACGTTTCTTCTAGTGACTCGCAATTCCTTGTCATTTGAACCCTCGCAACATCTTTGTACTGAATGACCGAATAGTCTCTACAAGGTTTTTTTTTTCAGTTTTGGTGGGGAGCTCGTGTTGATTCACTGACAACTCCAATCTCCAGTCATAGGAATATCTAATGGGCCTCTAGGTAAGCGAATGAACATTAACGTATCTAAAATTCTGAGCACAGGAATAGGATTGCGGTCACGATCAGCTTGTCACTAAATTCAAAGTTTTCGGACAGGTTAAACTCCTAATGTCATGATCGTTTCAATTATTAGGCAAAATAATGGCCGTTTTGCGAATTTTCACTTTGAAGTGTAACGTGCCTGCCGAATATTCCGCGCATGTGCGAACAGCGGACTCTATGTTTACACAACGAGTGAGTAAGCAAACATTGCAATAGCGAAGCGATCATGACGAAAAACGAACTAGCAGAACAAGAGAAAGAAATTCATGGAACTATCGAAGGATAATGGACCTGTTAGGAAGTTTGTGTATTCTCCATTAGGCAATGTTAACCTGAACCCCATTTTTATTATATGTTTTATGTGACTATGTATGTTCGTATCCATTAGTGAAACATATATATAAGAGACCGTAGGAAACCTTCGGTGTGTATTCGTACCTTTTCTTATTCTTATTCAATGTAGTTCCTCAACTCCCTTTTCGAACTCTCTTACTCTTGTCTTGTAATTTTGCAAGTAGCGACCGCACCTTTATTTACTCATATCGGCCGTCATGATTCACCGCCGCTGGCCGACGGCTCACTATGATCTTTTGTAGTTTAGCTGCCTTAATCTGAAAGGTCACTTGTTTCGTCCTATTGCATGGTCATCTCCTTGCTAATAAATAGTTGTTGGGAATTGGTTTAGCTAAGGCCGGCGAACATTGAATATCCCATACACGATATTCACATCAGTCTTAGCGTTAGCTGCTCTGCGGAACTATGCCGAGCCTTACATGGAGGTTCCGGCTTCGAACTATATAGCGTTAATAACTAAATTTAAAATTTCAGAAGCATGAGCATTGCTGACGAACGCTTTGAACACCTGCGCGATATTCTAAGCACTATTAGAGACGAAACTCCGATATTTCCTGAAAACCCATAGGAAGAATGGAAAAAGGAGCAAGAAAAAGTCATGGCCGTACCACCTCCGGGAATGCATGTCCTTCGCCCGTTCATTTTCGCCTATCGTCTAGCTACGCTTTTGGAGGAAGAATGCAACTGTCCATTGAAGTATATAAGAACACGAAACATCACACGCCACTGTTATCGTTTATTCGCTCTATCTCTGGCAGCCTTCAATGGCAGCTGCGGACAGTTCATTCCGAGCTACTCTTCCTTCACAATTTGTCCAAAATCAGCGAAAGAATATCGTTTTCCATGTAACACATGTCCTAGAAGCTCTTTTCACAATCTGCAAAAACATCTTTACTACAGACATGGTTACTCACTGAGTGCTCCGAATGTTCCTCTGCTTGATTTTTCACCTAACTCTTCCACCCCACTCGTCCTTCATATAGAGCAAGTCTGGTTGATTTTTGGCCAACTTCCCAAAGTCATCCTTCACCCGTTTAACCATCCACGCGAGGACTCCAAGGAGCAACACAAGGATTCCGACGTTTGGGAACCACGTCCATCTGCCAAATCGTACTAACTTGTCTGGTGTCGTATTACTATCTTCACACAGTATTGTATACTTTTCAATTTGTAGTAACATCATGAATTATTAATTTACTGTGTACACAAAATAATAATAAATAACATTCAAATAACATTCAAATAACAATAACAAATAACATTCACTCGTTCGGGATCGGCCTCCAGCATAGGAATGTTGGGTGGCTGTCCTCTCGCCTACAGCGCGCACAGCGAAGATGGTTGATACACACACGCCTATCATGGAATTCGGCGCATCGCCCACAGAGGCGATATGCGAAGACGATCCGCACTCGATCGCGGAACTCCAAGTGGACCTCACAGTCGCAGGTTCTGTGGCCGTTCACGCCACATACCACACACCCTAGTTGAGGGCGGACACTGCGGAAATCAGCGTTCGGCCCCAGTAGAGGTGCCACCTCTTCATCTTCATCAAATTCGTCTTCATCTTCCGCCTCTAACGCCCGTTCGAGTGCATTTAAGCGAAGGAAGAGTAGCATGTCTTCCCTACGGGTTAGGGGACGGGCGCCTAACCCTAGGACCGGATGATGCGGACCCTCCGGTGAATCATGACCATCTACTCTCCATACTTCGCTTGATGATGAGGAACCTTCTTCCCAATTATCCGGATCCTCCGGCACTTCATCTTCATCATCCTCATGATGGTAACCATTCGGCAGTCCGAGATTCGGCACTCCGAGCTCTCCATTCTTATCACCTCCTGCTTCATTCGCCGTCCCAAATATTCTATCTCCATCATCTTGTCCATTGGGCGCTGCTTCAAACACTTATTCATCATTTTGATTATTTTGTTTTATAAGCACTCCTTTATTACCTTCATTATTCGGTACTCCCAACGCCACCCTATCATCTCGATCGTCTTGTGCCTCGGGCACTCCATTAGCCCTACCATTTGGCATCATCTATAAAGTAGGAAATCAAATTATAACTACATCTTTTTTTTGCTAAAATGCTAGTACATTTGAAGCTCTTCTTTGGATTAGAATAAAACCTCATTTCAGTATTTTATCTTTCACCTCGTTTTCCCGTCAACCTCTATTTGCAGAATCAACAGCGTCCAATACGTCGCCATCAACCATAGCGCGATTATTGCGACACCAACGCAGGGAGCAACGAAGAGAAGCAATTTTCGAAGCGAACCGAAGGAAGCCGACTATGTCAAAGGAAAGAAGATCAAGCATGCCAGTGGAAGAAGAAGAAAGTAAACCAACTACGTCACAAGAAAGAAGCGCAACACCTTCTATCTCGGACAGGGAGCTTCAAGAACAGTTATACAAGGCCTGTAAGATACTGGGAAACCGATTGGACAAGTTCTCAGGCTCTGGGGAAAAAACTCTTGAGGAATTCTTGAGTGAATACTCGGAAGTGACGCATGAGCTTGCTATCCCGAACCTGATTTCGCAGAAATTACTACCACTCTACCTGACAGGTGGAGCGAAACTGAAGTACCAACAGATCCCGAATCGAGAGAAGATACCTTGGAAGGATTTGGTAACGGAGCTAGCCAAGCGAATGAAGAATACCTCTCTTCTCAGCAATATCCGAGATGAGCTACATAATATGACGCAAGGAAAGGACACCGTGGGAGAATTCGCCAAGAAAATTTACAACAAAACGAGGATCGCTTTCCAGGGACAAGGACAACCACTCATTAAGCAGATGGCCATTGATTTCTTTATCAAGGGCCTTAATCCCGAGATTAAGAAAACGGTTAGAAGACTACCTGACACGGACGAATTCGATGAGATAGTATGCAGTGCAGAAAAGGAATCTCGCATCCTGGAACAGGAAAGGAAAGAAGACAGAGATGCCCTTCAAGCCGTCAACGCTCTTCTTATGGATGAGAAAATCAATCGGCTTGAGCAGCAGTTGAGTCAGATGAAAGCAACACCACGACAGAAACCCACCAGCGATCAGGATAGAAATAAGTTCAGGCAGATACAGAGGACACTGCGACCTATCCAGAATCCTCCCTTCTTCGGCCCGCGAGGATATTATCCCCGATATCCACCTTTCCGTCAACGTGCACTCCCATTCTACAATCGCAGAATGTACAACAATAGATTTCCACCAGTACAAGGAAGAAGACCCTATGGCTATGGAGCACCATCATATGCACAATATAGACCTCTTCCGATAAGTGATGCTCCAGCTCCCGCACCTCCCAGCACCTTCGCGAGAGGAAGGATCAATCCTCCAGGGATTCACTTACTGTGTATCATGACTCTGATACTGTGCAGTGGATTCACAATTGCGAAATACCAGATATGTGGCACAAACCCATATTCGAACATCTTTTCACTTCCAGAATCATTCGATTGCACAACCCCGACAAACGCACCCATGTTACGAACTACGATGCAACTGTTTGCAGATACTTCCAATCCATTCTGGAATAATGCAACTTAGTGCTACAGAGATGCCATTGAGGTATCTATAAGCAGTTTTCTCCGTATTCGTACTACCACCACCATATCGCGACGTCGCCAGTTGTCGATCCCTCAAGAACTGTGCGCAACGGCTAGGACATTAAGGAAAATACACGATCATGAATTGATTCTGCAGTCGACGGATTATGGACCACCAATGAAATAGAGGAAGATGACATTGCGATACCACTATGGGGGACCAGGAACTATCTTCGCAGTGTATACACTGTAGAGGAAGGACAAGTCGCCACTTTCGACGGACAGCACATCATGAGTCCATTGAATACACGATCATATGGAAACCAACTGAAGTCACACCTTCCTGCAGATTCAAACATGTTGGAACTTTCGAAGCATTCGTCACCCTAAACTACATAGTCCTTCCCCACCCCGACCTCGTCTTCCAATTTTCTGAGGAATACCTATTGCACGAACAACTCACCAGATATTGTCAGTTGGGCACCAGTTACCTTACGACATCGAACCATATCATCACTTTTCCCCAAGCCCCACAAGACCTTACCATCCAAGATTATGTATTGCGCATGGCCCATCAAGGAAGAAGAACAAAGCGTGCTATACGACATCTTACGGATAAAAACGGTAACACCTTCCCGTTTGAAATTGTGCCGATGGAACCTGTATTTCTGACTAAGCGATTGTTCGGTGTTAGACATCTCAGAAGAATTCCAGTTTTCAACACGCGCCCGATAACATGGAACAAGATCCTCTACGAGCTAAAGCAATGGAATATTACTAATAACGATCTTACTCGGGCGACCCGGTACTATAAAATGGATGACCCAAGGCACATTGTCCTACGTACGATACGGTACGGCGAATATCGCATGAAGCAATTAAATTTATTTGCGGAATCCGCGAAGAAAACACCTCCAAATTATGCCGTGACCAACATCCGACGAGACCTAGAACTGGGTATTTCTCCGATATTCGACGATTATCTCGAGAAGGAGTTTGGAAGAATCGAATACAACATGCCAGGATCGTCAGACTCAGAATGGAAGTCTAAAATTCCCTATTTCAACGTCACCTTAGCAGCGCTGGCAACAACTTCTCCGGCCCCGATAACTCCACCAACCACGCTAGGCAGTCCGACCATGACAACATCATCACCCCGAACAGTTCCCCTGACCACAACGTCACGAATTTCATCAGCGGTACAAACAACATCAGCCCCACAAATAACAATTCTAGGGACAACGACGACTTCACGAAGAACAACAACCTCTACGACAACAGCAACAATACGAACAACGATGACGTCCGGAACTCCTTTGAGGACATTCAAACCGACAATAAGGATATCATCTGTTCGAAATACTATGACGACGACGACAACTCTACCATCAACGTCCACCAGTCCAGTCAAAACACCCTCTACAAAAGGGATTTTCTTTCCCACCACTACAACCAAAACTAGTAAAGCAGTATCGTCACCCCAATCGCCGGAGACAACACTTTTGATGAAACACCACACCCAACCATCAAGTACTTCGGAGAGAATGTCGACGATACCAACGAGTACTACCTCTTCCATTTCCTCATCCACAACGCCAGAAGTCTATCATTTGTATTACCATACCCCACTACCTACCCTACAACCCGCAATAGAGGCCGAAACACCAGCCTCTACCCCATCATGGGAGGAAATTTTGACGCGAACAACGAGATTTGTCTCTATGGATTGGACGGTACCAGTAGTGGATTCTATACTATCAACGGTATCAGTAGTGGATTCGGTATTGACATCAATTATACCTACCTCAACGACGATCATACCAACAATGGTTAAGGAAGAGGAAAACGCTTCAACAACAGTAGAAGCTGCAAACTTCTCTACAACATCTTCAATATTTTCTGTGCCTACACAACCACCTGATACGGAAAATATTTCCCCTCAAAATTTTGCGGTGCGACGTCAGTTTAATAATATCTGTGTCCGACAATACCTCGGAGCACAACGGATACGTACCCTAAGCTTGGTAGACCCTACATGGGCCGCCAGGATTCTGTGGGGAAGAACTGACATCACGGCCGTACGGACTGCGGACAACTTATTAATTACGAAATGTCGCCGAGTTACACCAACCTTCGTCTATAATAATCATACGGTTAGTGGAACATGTTATATATTGACACCCGTTAGGATTGACGAGGATCTTTGGTTCGAAATACCGGGAACACAAGACTTGATACAAGCATCTGCCACCGTTCCCTGCCCTTATTTATCATCAAAGGATTCCAATTCGACACAGAAGCTTATACTGCCCAATACCGTTATTAACGATAGAGTGAAGCCTTTTCTTTTCGACACTCCACCTACATTCCACCGCCTGTTTGATAACCACGCCTTATCATTGATTCCACACATGGAGGCAATCAGACAGGAGCAAGCAAATGTGGTCTCGCGACTCCAGAAAAGAGGAATAATTGAAGAGGCATTCTCACGGATACGGAATACCAGCATGTCCCTGGGTCAGTCTCTATTATCCCTTTATGAGTCAACAACATAGAAGCTTTCGGATGGTGTAGAAGATATCAAGTGGTCAGTTATTTACACCATACTCTGGATTGCAATACCCGCCACTATTATTCTACTTTGTGTCGCAGCTTGCGTTATTTACGTGAAGCTCTATTTCCTTAGACGCGCAACTTCGACTGCCGCGTCAGCTATGTTCGACATCGCCAAGAACTTCACCCCGAAACGGAAGACTAGAAAGCAGAAACACAAAGTCAATTTAGTAATGGTGGATTTGCCACCAAGGGAAGAAGAACCTCTCTTCGTACCACATATCTATGCCATACAAACGGAAGCACAACATTTGCCATACTTGAAGGTCAAAATTGGCGTTAACTCGGTCACAGCGTTATTGGACAGTGGAGCAACTATATCGTATATGAGGACATCAACGTTATCACTGATTGGAGGTACGAAATCGCCCACGGGAGCATCAAGAACAGCGACAACTGCAAATGGTACATTAATACAGTTGTCAGGTACCGTTTGTCTGCCAGTTCAGATAGGAACACACGTTATTTTTCATTGCTTTTATGTAGCAGCAGACAAGGATTGTCCAGTCCCACTTTTACTAGGATCGGACTTCATCCGTGCTTTAAACGAAAACGGTTTACTGGTTTCCCTTGACCTCCATCACAGAACCATACGAATAGGACCAGAAGATATAGACCTCGTGCCCATCAATTATATCACACTTGCGGACATATCACCTTACGAGGTACGACTCGTCAACGACATAGTACTGCCTAGACGGACTAATAACATAGTGGAAGCCCATATCGATGGACTAACATGGCCAAGATGTAAAGACTTCCTTATTGAAGATAATCTACGACCAATGGATGACATCTTTGTCATCAGCCGAGCTCTCGTTACGCCAAACCCAGACGGGACTTGTTATATTAACATCCTGAACCCGTCAATGGCTAATATCTCGCTCCGACGGAGATTCAAAGTAGCGATCGCATATCCTGCATGCCCATCGGAAGTTTCAGTGCAGCAATTAGAAATTCCATCCATTCAGTTTCCGGGAGATCCGGCTCGCCCTTCCGTTGCATACGTCAAAGACATCCCTCTGGACGACAGTACAAATGACGACTTCAAAATTCCACCAGAAGCAGACTGGGAGAACCGGTTGCCTTTGTTTCCAGTCATTCCGGAACCCCAGAGTTATGATATCGCCAATGAGATCGATCTATCCCACTCTAACTTAACGAGGAAGCAAAAAGACCAATTGCGAGACATCATTAGATATCATAGCAATGCTTTCGTTGGACCAGATGGACATCTTGGACATTATAGAGGAAATATTCGCCATCGAATCGACCTCGTCGAAAATGCAACAATACCAGCCAGGAACATCTATCGAGTGCCCCTTGAAAAACGGCAGGAAATAGAGAAGCAGATAACTCAGATGTTGAAAGATGGAATAATCAGGGAATCCACATCTCCATTTTGTGCGCCGATCGTATTGGTGAAGAAACGTGAAGCAAACACCTGGCGCTTCACCATCGACTTTCGTGGACTTAATGCCATTACTAAACCACAGCAGTCTATCCTACCTAATATCCAGGATATTATTGATTTATGTGCTAATCAATGCCTTTATTCGTCCCTTGATTTTCAACAGGGCTTTCATCAGATACCTGGAAGAAGAACACTGCGAAAGGACGGCATTCGCATGCTTTCTGGGAGCATTCGAGTACGTTCGCATGCCGATGGGACTGAAAGGAGCCCCTGCCACCTTTTAAAGAATAATGGATGACTTCAGAAAGTATTTGAAGGCAAGAGTCTTCATTTATATTGATGATCTCATTATTACTTCGGCAAGCCCACAGGAACATCTGGGAGATATCGATGAAGTACTTGGAAAGATTGAAATTATAGGGATGAAGTTAAAGGCATCCAAATGCGAGTTTGCGAAGGAAGAGATCAAATTTTTAGGATTTATCCCAAGCAAGGAAGGAATAAGACCAAATCCCGAAAAGACCAGAGCAATCGATCAATACCCGCAACCGACGAACCCTACGGAGGTTAAGTCTTTTCTAGGCATGTGCTCGTTTTTTCGGAGATTTATCCATAATTTCGCCACGATCGCTGCACCACTCATTGCGCTAACAAAGAAGAATGTCCCCTTCAACTGGACATCGCAATGCAAGGAGGCGATGGACCATCTTAAGCAAGCCCTAACAACGGCACCTATTCTTGCAGCACCATGATTGGGTAAACCTTTCATTATCGAGACTGATAGTTCGGCGAAAGGCGTTGCCGGAGTCCTCAAGCAAGAACAAGGAGGTTTAGAGCGCGTTATCGCTTATGCGAGCCGCACTCTAAATAAACACGAAGCAAGATATCCGGCAATAGAACTTGAAGCCTTAGGATTGGTTTACGCGGTGCACGCCACCTGTAAACGCTATCACGTCAATAGGGAAGGATAACCTTCAGCTAGATGCCATAAGGAAGGAACAAGACGAATGTACATGGATTGCAGGAATTAAGATGGCACTGGCAAATAACGAAAACACCGCGAGGTTATCCAATTACCTACTTATAAATGATATCCTTTACAGATTACCAAATTTTCTGTATCAAGACCCTCAAATAGTATTACCGGAATCGTCCCAAATTAAGAACCACATCATCGCTTTGGCACATCAATCCCAACTAGCGACAGCACATTTGGGAATCAGCAAAACCCATGCTGCCGTCGAGAAAATCGCTATTTGGAATCACATGCGCAGGGATATCGCAAATTTTATTAATGCATGTGAGCTATGCCAAGCAAGGAAGGATCCGAGCGCTTATAGGATAAGAGAACCTTTGTGCCCGTTCGAAATACCGTCCAGGCCATGGCAGCGAGTACATTCAGATGTGATCGGCCCTCTACCGCTGACATTGGATGGAAACAAGTACATTATTGTTTTCACAGACTCCTTCTCCAAATATATCGTCGCGGAACCAATACCTGATCAAAAGGCCCACACCACGTCACGCATCTTTATCACCCGCCTTGTAGCCAGGTTTGGACTACCACAAATATTGGTGACAGATCAAGGATCGAATTACATGAGCGAAACCTTCCGTACCCTTCTACAGAATTTACATGTCCAACATCGCACAAGTACCCCATACCACCATTAATCAAATGGACAAGTGGAACGCGTTAACCGCACATTAGAAGAACAAATCGCTATTGCCACTCGTCAACATAGTGATGAATGGGATTACGTTCTTCATCTTGTAGTTCACGCTTGCAACAGTGCGGAAAACGCTTCAACCAAATTCACGCCATTTTTCCTTGTCCACGGCTGCGATCCCACAAATATCTTCCACCTAGCGCTTCAGTTACCAACGAAGAAATATGTGGATACAGAAGATTATGTGGGCAATCTTGTCAAAATTCTGAAAAATACGTACCAAAATGTCTATTCGAACCTGATAAAGGCACAGGATCAACAGAAACGTCAATACGATCTGAGAGCAAGGGCCCCAAAGACACAATATCAGATAGGAAAGAAAGTTTGGATAAGGAAAGATGCTGGACATAAACTTGCGACACGATTCGAAGGACCTTTTCCAATTATTGCTGTTGATCTACCTAACATCACCATTTTGGACGGCAAGCGCAAAAGGATTATTCATGTCGATCGGACGAAACTACATAAATAAGACCTTTTCAGAGTAAGAGAAGAAGACAGAAGATAAAAGAAGAAGAGAAAGAAAGAGAGAGAAAAAAAACAAAATTTTTCCCAACAACCTATATCCATTTCTTTCTTTGTAATGTTGTAAAAGAAAATTGCTATTCTTTTCATCTGATACGATAAGCATATTTCCATTCTTTTTGTATCATGACAATATTATGCAAATTACAGAATTGTAAAAGTTTTTTGTATCATTAATAATATTAGTAATATTATTCTATAGGATAAAAGCAAGGAGAACTGAGACTCACCATGTACTGCTGCTACTCCTCAGGAAGTGAACCAAGATGTACGACCCAACTTTGGCAAGGCAGTAATGTATTGGCAAACATTGGCAGATCCACTGGACAATACCAGGACTGTACTGGCCAGACAGTCTCGGGTTAACGGTAAAGTCAATAGCCAAAGAAATATCGACGATTATCTCGACGCCTACGGGAAGAAACAACTTAATTTATTGTTGTCTCCAATTGGAATTCAGCCCCAAGATTGAATGACGGAGCACTCAGACGCGTCTCGTAATTCCGGACTCCGTTTTTCAAGGCATCGCAAGGCATTGTCCACATTCAGGCAGACCCTTTTCCCCTTAGTTAGAAGTAGTTTGATGTATTGGATATGATGACCGGTCTAAAGATAATGGTTGCGCAAGACGACCCGTATGCGGAATATGGACCATGTACAAGGCAAATGGCACTTTATTAGTTAGTTAGGATTTGGAACTCGCGTCAAGACACCGGCCGCGCAACCATTCCATTTGCCTTGGGCGCGAGCCGCATTGGACATGTATACAGTAGTGATGTGTGCACACAAAATGGAAAAGGATTTATTCAATTATGTGAATACGAAGTATCGCCGATCAATTGATGCAGAATCAAGAGAAGAAGCCTTTGACAACTCTCGATGCCCCTGAAAGGAACACCAACAAACAAATGCTGATTACCTTTGGAGTCACAATTCTCCAATATTCAGGTTGCGGGACGCAACCTTTCGATCCCCCGTAGATGTAACGTGCCTGCCGAATATTCCGCGCATGTGCGAACAGCGGACTCTATGTTTACACAACGAGTGAGTAAGCAAACATTGCAATAGCGAAGCGATCATGACGAAAAACGAACTAGCAGAACAAGAGAAAGAAATTCATGGAACTATCGAAGGATAATGGACCTGTTAGGAAGTTTGTGTATTCTCCATTAGGCAATGTTAACCTGAACCCCATTTTTATTATATGTTTTATGTGACTATGTATGTTCGTATCCATTAGTGAAACATATATATAAGAGACCGTAGGAAACCTTCGGTGTGTATTCGTACCTTTTCTTATTCTTATTCAATGTAGTTCCTCAACTCCCTTTTCGAACTCTCTTACTCTTGTCTTGTAATTTTGCAAGTAGCGACCGCACCTTTATTTACTCATATCGGCCGTCATGATTCACCGCCGCTGGCCGACGGCTCACTATGATCTTTTGTAGTTTAGCTGCCTTAATCTGAAAGGTCACTTGTTTCGTCCTATTGCATGGTCATCTCCTTGCTAATAAATAGTTGTTGGGAATTGGTTTAGCTAAGGCCGGCGAACATTGAATATCCCATACACGATATTCACATCAGTCTTAGCGTTAGCTGCTCTGCGGAACTATGCCGAGCCTTACAGAAGTGCTACATTTTTTGAAAGATCTACGTTTTTGACTGCGAGAATGTACACATTCATCTGTTTTGACAAATCATAATTCCCTTTAAAGTTTGTGAGTATAATAAGCTGCCAATCTTGAAGATGCAAGCCAATAGGCCAAAATGAGATGAAAAGGGTTTGGACAAAGGAGATTTGTAGGAAGAAAAAAATATTATTGTCGTTTTTTTAATCATCTTTCATAGTCCTCGAATTATTGTTTTTTGATTTTTTGTCTGCTGAACAGCTAAATGTTTTTGCAAAAACTGTCAACAGGATGCCCTACCCTTACACTGTCAGAAATGAGCGAAGCTGGGATTGCCTTTTTCAAAAGAAATTTATGGGCCACAGAACAATCAAAGCGACTACCCATGAGGCACCGATGTCTCAGTTTGAGAAAATGGTAAGGTATGCGCGATGGAGGCATTTTTTACAAACAGTAGCTAGTTTCGAAGAAGCGCCGTTCATTTGCGCATGAATTTCGGGCAGAAGAGTGAATGCAATGAAATTATAATCTTGAATGCGGTTATTTGAAGCTCTGCCACTCTTTGACAGATGAGGCTTAAAGTTCGCTTCAACCACCATTAGATAGAGCTTGAGAAGAGCTTCTCAATGGTAGGCCCATATGCTTCAAACAAGAAATTATGATGGGGAAAGTTGTCCTGAAAAGAGGCTTAGAAAAACGGCCATTATTCTTGCATCAACCTAGTTGTTCCTAATGTGACCTAAACCAAACCCTCATATCGAGTTTGCTGGTGTGTGCTATAGTACTGGTGCACAAATACATATGGATACCAATAAGTATGCAGGCAAGAACTATGAGGCGAACGCTAGGACGAGACCTTCTTTTGCATGCTTGTGGTTTTTCATTTGGTTTTGCTTGCTACAGTCTTCCTCATTCCAGTACTCGCTCCAAATACACCAATTTTCATTCTGCAGGAGAGCAGGCGGCCGGTGGCGCTAGAATTGCTATCATGTTTGAGAGAGAAAAGGAACCTCGTAGCATATTTAAAATCTCTTACAATACACTAAACGATTGCAGAGAGAACTACCACATGTACTCAGGCACACTTTTGGGAGCAAATCATGCCATACTAATAGTTGTAAAATGAAGTTGTGTAATATTATATGTGGGATGATAATTTGTGTAAATAAAGTTCGTTGCGAAGTGTCTGACAGAATAACTTTCGCTGAACTAGTGAGAAGAGACAGAGTTTGCAAAAAAATCATAAATCACATCCCCATCAAATTATTCTTGTTTCTTCATAGTCAGTGGGCACAAACTTACAGTTTTTTCTTGTTTATTCAGATTTTCTGACAAGACAGCCTCGTGAACGGATTGCCAAATTTCTCCCTTCAAAGAGATTTCTTCTTGACTTTGTCGTTGAGTTAATTTGCGATATTCCCAGTGCAACATAAGGGTTGTTGTATGGCTCAAGCAGTAAGTGTGCAGCCTCTCAGTGATTAGGAGTTCTATCGCAGTGAGGGGTGGAGTTTTCTATGAGTCATCCAAGGCGTTTTTTGCGATTTTGACCAAGAATCCAAAATATCTGCAGGGTTTGGCCCTTTTTTGACAAGCAGTTGAGATTACCGTGCTTAAAAGCATGAATTCACACTTTACGCTTGCAATCTTGTATATGAAGCAAGGAATGTGGGTACTAAGAATGATAGAAGTTTGAGTGAGACGGTCTGAACGGTGAGGGCGATAGGAGAACGAGCACCTGGAAGCGAGCAGCACAAGGCGTGTCGCAACGAAGACAAGAAGGAGAGAAGGAAGGAAATAACATCTTGCAAATACCTCTTCAAATAGCAAAAGTCTGTTCGGGTCGCAAAACCTCTAAATCTCAGATGCCTCCACACCAGACTAACCACGTGACATACTCCACCAGGATTGAATACGCAACCCAAATTTTGGTCATTTCCGAAAATTCATATACATGACCAATTCACGCATGCAGGAAGATAATCCCTCAATCGTCATATATCGTATTCTTTTGTTAGCGAAATTAATTCACAATCTCGGAGTCGAACTTTCTGTAATGTGGTACTTAGGGTCCTCTGAATCCTGACACGTATCCTCTCGACCATCTAAACATGTCTAACATTTAAGAATTCGAAACAAACTACTTAGAAATTGTAACCCAGAGAAGTTCTTGTCACATAAGAAAAGTCTCGCATCTTTGTGTGTGTTTGGCTGAATGGTTAGTACAGAGGAATTATAGAATAACGTTCAAGGTTCGGTCTCGTGGTAGGTAAGTAAGCGATTGCAATTGCGTCAAATGGTCAGCCTTTTAGAAGTACGATTTGCGAATTTCCATAGAAGAAAAAAGAAATGCACCTTTGGCTGAGAGGCTAAAATGTGAGGTGGAAAAAGTGAAGGTTCTATTCAAGAAGCGTGATGCTTTAATTTGGGGAATAGCCAAAACATGTGTGTATAGCACAGTAGCAACTAAACAAGCTGTTGTACAGCGTGGTTGAATGGATAGAGGCATTGTCTCTTAAAAGAGAGGTGGAAGTTCAAGTCCTGGTTGACTGCCCAGTTTTGCGTTCAACGGCTGAACCAAAGATTTATAACGCGCCCGGGAGCCACAGCTGTCATATACGGATGGTCGAATGGGTAACGTGTCCGATTGCAGTGAGTGCATAAAGGGTTCGAGTCCAGTTACGTCATTAATCGGAACGACAATAGTGGGTGTTTTGGGTTGAGTACTGGGGCGTCGGAGGGCGTCTCTGGTGCCGATGGGGACCCTGGGGGCATTTGCTTGGGTGTGGCGTGGGTTGGTGGGGGGGGGGGGGGGGTTTGCACTTTTTTGGTTCCGCGGAGATGGATGGTAACACTGTGGGTGTTCTCCATCTTGTTGGATCACCTTCCCTTGCCCCGGATCGCCCTTGTACCCCCTCCTCCCTTGTTCCTTCCCTTCTCTTCCCCTCTCCCTTCTTCCCCTGCTGCTTTGTCTCCCCCTCCCCTCTCCTTCTGCTTCGGCTGGCTCCCCTTGCGTTGGTCCCCCTGCCTCACCTGCTTTCTTGTCGCTGTTTGTAGCCAGCTCGCTCAACTCGTTTACCTTTTGACTGAGCATTATTTTTCAGTGCTTCGTATATCCTTCGCTTTCGGTTTTTGTCTAAAGCGTGGGGAAATTCTCTGATTAGAACACATAATTTTTGTATAAAAGTTTCTACTTACACTCAGTTGTCACTACTGAGACTGAACCTGTGATGCCGCACTCTGTAGTTGTCAACATACCACTCAACCATCTGAGACGAGTTAGGTTGTCCATATTTTCATTCATCACGGATGTTGTCCCCGGTTTCTGATAAACATAGAAAGTTTAGGTGTTTTCACCGTCTTTTTCCAGTTTAGTTACCCAAGTTTGAGGTACCTGCCTCGTTTTCTTGCAACAAAGTGGATGTGTCCGCAAAGCAATTGGCCCCATGGGGCCCGATCTCCCCACCACCACCGCAAGGGTCTGCATCCTACCAACTGCGCCATACACATTCTTCATTCTACTGCGAAAATCTCCCACATCAATCCAAACCGAGAAAACTTTGAGCGCAATACTAATACAGTCAACTCAATAGACATTTCTTGAAGTTGCAGCTATGTTGAATCATTCTTTTAATATCATATTTGTCATTTTTATGATATGGCTTTTGGTCTGTTTTTTTTTTCAATTTTCAGCTCAATTACATTTATCAGATTTGTATAGAAATTCACTCAGAATGTAGAAAAACACTGTGGTTAGGGAGATTCAGTCAAAAATCATAAAACTATCTCATCTGCTTCGATGCAACATCTCAGTTACACGGCACGAGTACAATACTTCAAAATCATCTACAAAGAAAAAATGCAGATGTATGGCAACTATTTAGAAGAGGAATGCACTCATAAGTAGAATCTATGGTGTCATGGCTTTGCTAAGCGAGGTAGCTTATACTGTACGGAAGACTACTTATTACTAATAGCTACTTATCACAGAGGTGCTTGTACTGCTCTCGAAGGACGTTCTTTTGTATCTTTGCCATAGTGTTCCTTGGGAGTTCTGGTAGAAAGACGACTCGTTTTGGCACCTTAAAACTGTTATTTATCACCAAGAGCAAATTGATGAGGAATGATTCACCTTGTACTTCACAAGTACTTCCTTCAGAGATTCTATGATTTTTGATTCCATAACTTCTTCATCTAAAAATTTCTCAGAGCTCATAGCTACTACTGCTACTGGTGCTTCGCCAAGATCTTTATGTGGAACACCTAAAATAAAATTTATCAGGAATAACAGAACAATGCGATAATTATAAATATATAAATGGCCGAAACTTGGTAAGAACTGCCACAATTTGCGAAGTCATAACTAAGGTTTCTAGTTTTTATGGTCAAGACTGGTGTCGTAGAACTGTGAACGAGAAAAAATTCGGCGAAAAGTGGTGCAAATATTTCCTCACCAATGACTGCGGATTCCTTGACATCTGGAAGTCTGTCGATGCAATCCTCCACTTCTTTTGGATACACGTTATATCCTCCAGAGATTACGAGATCCTTACACCGACCAAGTATCCGCAAAAAACCTGTTAGCATCAATTATTAGGTTGGCCCGAAAGTTCGTTTGCACCATTTTCAAAAATTCATAATATTCGGAACTCCCAACCTATAATGCTTTCGTTTTTTTTCTAAAAGAGCAATTCATTCTCTCTGTAGCTCTTAGCGGCATTCTAGTGAGCATACACTGTATAGCTATAAGCGGTAGAAATAATCCCTCAAATTTCGAATTTTTGTGTAGGGTCGTAAAAAATCTGAAACTTGCGGTAAAAATCGGAGCAGCTCGGCATTATAGGTTCTATTACAAGTTCTTTCTAACTGTGCAAATTTTGTGCTGATTCAGCCTCTATGAAAAGTTATGATTTTCAAGCAAGCAATACAAAAAGGCGAATTTGATTTATTTTGGCAATTCTCCCGAAAATCAGTACTTTTCATAGAGATGCTCGATCAGCACAATTTTTGCACAATCGGAAAGAGCTGGTGATAGGACCTATAATGCCGACTGTTCCAATTTCTGAATATCAGTTTGAAGGTACGAATATGAAAAACTTATGGGACAACCTAATAATATAAAAAAATTCTTTTGAAAGAAATAACTATTTGTTCCAACTGAGAGCACTGCATTTACATATTACGGATTCGAATAATGAAAATTAGTAAAAAAAAGGTGATGGTTTTTTATATCTAGTGAGGTTCAACTCTCCAAAAGTTGGCCAAAATACGTAAGCGAAACAAAACTTGTGTCCAAGATTACGTCTGAATCATCGGTAACAAGGCTATAACACTCGTCGAACTCAAGAATGGAACTTTGGCTTAGTTTATACTCTCTATGCACGATAGCACTACTGGCGTAATAAATATAGAATGGCCTAAACAATTAGGAGTTCATTTGACATGCTGCATATGACTGCAATCTTCCGAGTTTAAACTTTACATATTGATCACGAGTGGAACTAGAGCTGTCAATGAACACCAACATCAGGTATTGACCAAATCAATCAAAATAAACGTTGAGAACAAGATGCAGATCTTAAGCATGTGTGAAAGGAGACAAAAAAGAAGGAAATGTGAGCTGCCACAAGAAGACCGTTGTTAAAAGATGGATATTGGATTGAAAATACAGCGATTTTGAAGTTCATGACAAAATCTTCGCCGTCTAAGTATCCGGAGAACATTTGCCCTAACGATTTTCGCAAAGCCTCGAATTAACGGTACACTGATTTCGCCCGGTAAAACCAGACAGTAGAGTAAAGGCTTGACAAAAGTTCTGTAGAGATCTAGAATAGCGTGATCAAGTTGAATTGAAGATTCTGCTACCTTTCCATTCCACACACATTATCATTTTCTTACCGATTTTATCGATTTTTATCGATTCTTTGCGAGTTCACCTACGGGGCTGGGAGTTTGCACAGGGGGGTAACCGAGCATGCTGATTACGAATACAATACTAGTTTTCAGAATCATCGATTACTTTTATCAATTTTACCGATTTTTTGCTTACAAGGGAAGTTCACTTAGTCGACAAGTACATGCCAAAAGTTCGTGTGGCAATGTTTGTAACATTTTTGATGTACGAACATAGAACTCTTGCTCAAGCAAGAACGAAATTGTTGCCGCCAGTGGGTTTAACTACCGCTAACGGAAATAAATAGAAAATGCAGTAATCCTTCCATGGCTAGGTCTCATGACACGTAATAAATTAATTTTTTTTTAAATTCTGACTCAACAAATGTGTTAAATATTGATGAGATAAATCTGAATTTCCAAGTAAGCGAAAGGATAGCACCCTCAGGGTAGCTACTTGCTACTTTTGATTATAAGCCGAAATCTAGCCACATTTCATCCACAAAGAAACTACACCAACCATCTTCATCAACTGCTCCAATATCCCCAGTGATGAAGTAACCGTCTTCAGTAAAATCTTCGGCAGTTTTCTTCGGATTCTTCCAGTATCCAGCAAATAGTGACGATGACTGTATTTCTATACCTCCCTCGTCATTTATACGAAGCTGTAAGAAATTATTCCTACGTCTGGGGTAGAAAAGGAAGATTAATACGCACCTTTGTGTCCCCAATGGGTTTTCCTACTGTACCAGGACGACGATCGTCGTATAAATTCGAGCAGATGACTTGCGCTGAAATTGGTATAAAAAACACAGGTTTTTATATTATATGTAAAAGAAGAACCTTCAGTCATGCCATAACGTTCTAGGATAGCATGCCCGGTTCTGGACTTAAATTCTTCCCAGATTGGAGTTGAAAGAGGAGCACTACCACTGACAAATAAACGCATATGAGGTACGACGTCTCTGATCAGTTCGGACGTTGAAAGCAGACGACTGCAAATGAAAATTTTGTCTTGTATGAGTACATCAAAGATTTTTACAGAATATCGGTACAGGCGTCATAAGCAATTGTCATGGTTTTTTTTGCGAAAATTAAGCTACAAGTGGAGCTTATTCGTAAAAATCAAAGGACTCAGTAGCTTTCAAAAGAGACCATATTTAACATGATCTCAAATAATCCCCATAACCCGCCTGATTCGAAAATGCGGATCCTTTGAAGTTTACAGTTCATTGCCGGACTAAGGCAGTTGTCCAAATAAGCTAAGCGTGGAGGCGGATATGTTGCGTTCGTGCGTCTAACGCGCTCCAAAAATGATGGGATGCCGTTCGCATCTGCTCTGCTTATATGGCCGCCTGCTTTCGTATAGTAATAGACTTCACCTATAATATGTAGGAACACCCATCATGACTGTTGATGATGGAAGCCACTTCAGACAGTCTCCAATGGAAAATTGTTCTCTCCATACAACCGTAGAGTGCGAAAATAGTGAGCAATTGAGGGAAATGAACATGCCGTGTACATGATAGAAAGGAAGCATGTGGAGTAATCTGAAATATCCTAGATTAGCGCGTATCTTCGTGGAATTGAAATGTTGTCTTACTTGTCGTTTTGTTTGAATCTCCATGCATGCACAAGAGCTTCAGCATTTGCAGCTAATGATCCATGAGTCAACATAGCTCCTTTTGGAAGACCTAAAAAATGAGACGAAAAGTGTTCGCGGCTAATGAAGGGAAGTGTGCGGGCAAATCTGATTAGATAGGACTTTTGAGTGAAATTGACTGGGTAATAATAATTATTCATCGTAGCGGTGGTTCAATTAATACAAACATTGCCGAAAATTTCACTTCCAATTTCTTACCCCGGTACAGTACACCAAAGCAACAGGCGTCCTCGAGTACGGTATCGGACGAAAATTTCGAGTTGATATTCCTGGCCACGAATGAGCTATATGAGCTGCCACTTTGGCGTTTGCTGCTCACCTAGGTCCCTCAGTACCCATATAAAAAGTCCAAATACCCAGACTCTCCAGCACATCGTCACTAATTGGTTTCAAAGTATCACAAAAAAGTGGTTAAGCCTAACCGGTAGTGCCAGATGTGTAGCAAACACAAGCGACATCACTACTTTCCACATTCTCCACGTCCAAGACGACCGGGGCACTCTGAGCCTCCGCAGATAGTGTTTTTTCATGTTGAACATTGGGTACCGTATCTTCAAACGTTTTGTCTTTGTTTTCGTCACATGTGACCAGGAGCTTTGGAGTCGAATCCTGAACGAAAGGAGACAGAGATTTTAGCTGCTTAAGAAAGAACTGGAGGCGCTCGATTTCAGGCAAAACAGAAAGGTTACCAAGACGGGGATGAGAGAAACATTTATTAAAAGGGAATGCTGGGAGTCAAATATCAAAATAAGCTGAGTATTTACAATGACTAACAGAAAACTTTCATTAGTGGTAATGAGATGATTAGCATTTAGGATGGCTGTGGTAATTATCTTATCGACATCCAGATGGGTTCTCAGGCATGCACTCCAAAAAATTTATTCAGATGCTTTCCAGGATTTTTGCGGTGCCCCCGAAATTTTTATACAGGGTTTGATCTGAGAAGTTTTGAAAATTTTGAAAAACTATTACAATTATTTACAAGTAGAAGCAAGTCATACACATTTTTATGATACATGTAAGTAATTTTCAAAACGCGATCTATTCTCGGGGGAGGGGGGGGGGGGAGGGGTGGAGCATTCTACATAGGGTCTAAAAACGGGAGAAGTATTTTATGGAACTTCACCATCCAGCTACAAAAAAACTAAGCAAGGATTTTGAAGGCTTATTCCACGACCTCGATATGATCCTAGGTTCACTTACCTTAACATAGTGCTTCGTTTCATGGCGAGTATAAGCGGGATTTACGGGTATATAAATAGCTCCTATTTGAAGACATGCCATATACAATGCCACGGAGTCCAGTGTTTTACTCGTTCTGCACAAAACTCTGTCACCTTTCTGAAAAAAAAGACTTAAGGAACATGCGTCTCAAACGAACATAATCTCGTAAAAGAAAAATTGATTCAGAAATATAAACATACGCTGATATCATACTTGCTGTTTAATAGGCTGGCGTATCTTCCTGTACGTACCATAAAATCTCCATATGGCACGATCTGATCATCATGTACGAATAGGATCTGAAAAAGCATTGATTTGGCTTGTTATGGTATTCATTATGGTAAATTTTGAGCTTTCGAATGGTATGTCGGCTGATGAAATATAAAGCTTTCCTGGGTCAAAAAAGTGTTGAATAATTTTCTAAAACCTAAGATTGAGAAAATCTTCATATTACACGGTACCATTCATATTCTTTCTTTTCGCTCGCGCTCCAGTTAGGCATGTAAGCTGGCGTCAGCATTTATCTTAACTCAGTTACCCCCTTCACTTTTCTACGTCGGAAATAGCCAAAACCCCCTCCACCTAGAGGCGACCTGCTCCCCTATCGCACCATGTTTCTATTAGGTTGTAACATAAGTCTTGAGACACCCTAACTTTTATGGCGATAAGTCATGAATTCACATTTTCAATGGGGATCCAGGGCACCATTCGATAAAGCAAAGCAAGCTCTACAACTTGGTCTGCAAAAGTTCGCCCCAACGACCCACTTTAAAGGCAGTGTCCGGGCAAAAACTCGATCTTGAGATTTTTTGCTTACCCGGGCCTATTCGCCACCATGAATCCGAAAATGCACATTGGAGAGCGCGAAAACGGCGAAAAACGGCTCTAACACGAGAGGGAAATCAGCAGGTGGGCGGGGTCCTCCCCACTGTGAATTCACGCTCCCAGTTTCCAGAGCGATCTTCTCGCCTCCGGTTTCAAGTCAACCATTCGCACTTGGTCGGTAGCGATGTTAGGACGGCTACGGAATCGAAAAGACCGCTCCGGAAACTGGGAGCATAAATTCACAGTGGGGAGGACCCCGCCCACTTGCTGTTTCCCTTCTGCGCTAGAGCCCTTCTTTGCCGTTTTCTCGCTTTCCAGTGTGGATTTTCGGATTCAGCATGGCGAATAGGCCCTATAAGCACAAAACCTCAAAACCGAGTTTTTGCCCGGACACTGCCTTTATTTCCATCCAAAATGTGAGTCGCACTGAAGGCTCAGAAAATCGCGAAAAATTCATATCCTCGTTCAATAAAATCCTACGGATCTCCAACTTGCTCACAAAAATTACACACTACCTCAGACATTCACATGTACCGTTTCTGAATTTTTTTCCCATTCAGAAATCGAGAAAACGAAAATTTTTATATTTTCACAAGAACGAAGCTACGCTGTTCCCTCTTATGTAGTTGCATACTACAATCCCTTGGAACTATAACCGTGAATTTTCAGCTTTCCACAAGCCTTAGTTTTCGAAAAATATTGATTTTAGCATGAAACACCCGACTGAGGAGAGCTAAATTCGGTAATTTTCGAAAATCAAGGCTTGCGGAAAGCTGAAAATTTACGGTTATACTTCTAAGGGATTGTAGTATACAATTTGTAATTATATGGAAACATATATGGAAACACTTAGCTTTGTTTTTGTAAAAACTTGAAAATTTTCGTCCTCTCGATTTCTAAATGAGGAAAAAATTCAGAAACGGCACATGTGAGTGTCTGAGGTAGTGTGCAATTTTTGTGAGCATATTGAACGAAGATATGAATTTTTCGCGATTTTCTGAGCCTTCAGTGCGACTCAAATTTTGGATGTTGGGGCGAACTTTTGCAGACCAAGTTGTAGAGCTTGCTTTGCTTTATCGAATGGTGCCCTGGATCCCCATTGAAAATGTGAATTGCATGACTTGTTACAACCTAATAACTAGCGAAACGGGTCGCTAGCCAGCGGGTTGGAACAAATCCATAGATAAGCTCTGTTTGGAACTATAAAAATTTTCAACTGAATTTCCATTTCATCAGCCTACGTGTTGCCGCAATTTCACACCAGAACAAGATTTTCGGAGATTTTTTTTTTGAAATTTGGCCGGAAGTGGATGATATCGTCCTAAAATGGAGTTCTGCTTTGCGAAACCCTTCGTACACTTTTTGAGGGAAAAATGGAATTTTTGCAGAGGTTGTTGAATTTGACCCGAAAGTAGATGGTGTCTCTCTAAAACTTCCTTCCGATGCCTGCTCATATGCTCATCTTTTTCTGAAAAAAAAAAGCGGAACTGCAGAGCAGTTGATCTCAAAAGCAAAATTTTCAAAGGGTCTCAAAATTTGCCCCGCAAAATTGTATTGCTCTTCGAAAATAGTGTTCTGCTCTGAGAACGCTGTATTTCCTTCCAATAGACATCCTCAACTTTCTAAAAAAAATTTGCAGAGCAACTGCTTCTCTGAAGTGAGTTTTCCAGTAATTTTCTCAAACTTTGCCCGGAAAGCGGGAGATGAATCATGTAAAGGTTGTACTACACTAAATTTTTCCACTAAAAATCCATGAGATAGATCAAAGCAATAGGTTCTGACCTGGTACTATATGATCAGCATGCACAATCCCCTCCTACCCTGTCCCAACTCCCAGCTCCATTAACAGTTTGCAAATAATCGATATCGTCGTTAAAGATGGGTATTTTCATAACAAGTTATTCTCACTTACCTCCCTGTGTCAAAACCAAGCCATATAGCTCAAAGGTTGCAAATAATCGAAATCGATAAAAGTAATGGCCAATTCAGTCGTAATCGGCATGCTCATTTCCCATCGACTCCCACCCCTTAGCTCCAGTTGCCGAATATCATTGAAATTGATAAAAGTGATGGTATT
This sequence comes from Cylicocyclus nassatus, assembly GCA_958299035.1. Taxonomy (NCBI): domain Eukaryota; kingdom Metazoa; phylum Nematoda; class Chromadorea; order Rhabditida; family Strongylidae; genus Cylicocyclus; species Cylicocyclus nassatus. The sequence goes on from CATQJL010000326.1 coordinate 31,114,944, forward strand.
TTTACAACCTTATTATATTAGGTTGGTCCGAAAGTCCGTGCCCATTTTTCACCTATCCCCGAATCTTTCAGTAATGAAGGACAGATGCTCCAAATAGTTTCCGATGCAAAATCCCTTCTTCTTTGCGGCGATGTTTTTGTTCCGGGGTCTTTTAATGGTCGCTCGAATGATCGCCAGAATCTTCAATCCTTGATTTTTACCTTTCCCTATTTTTGCTAAATTTAAAATTTGTATTTCTTGCTTTTGGAAGAGTTTTCATCACTGCTGGATAAGGTCGATCAGGCAAGAAAATGTATTTTTTAGGCTTTTTTGACTAGCTTGAAAGTATTTTTGAGTAAAGTTTGTCAAAAGCCTTAATTTTTGCAAAGTCCTAAAAATCACATATGCCGAAACCAATAATCTCTTAATTTGAAACTTCCAAGTCGATTATTGGCTTAAGAAAGCAAAGTGTTTGCCGTTTCGGAATATGAATTTGAATTTTCTAGGCGGTCATGCATAGGGACAGAGCAATCTAGCCGTCTGTCTTTTTGTTTTTGGGTTTATATTATGGGAGAAGATTTATAGCCGCCCACAATCTTTTGTTGAAAGGCAGTGTCCAGGCAAAACTGGGCATATGGGTTTTTCGCCTGGAAACTGATGAGGGGGTTCTAACTAAAGCACTGCCCAAGCTCCAGCGCGAACGATTCATTCACGGCTGAGAAATCCGTCCCAACCTCCGCGCCTGCACCGACCGTAACCCGAAAGTGACATCGCTCGCATTAACACTGCATTCGCGCTGGCCCATCCTAAGTCACTAGCGAGTTACGGTCATGGCGCAGGTGCGGAGGGTTTGGAACGGATTTCTTATGTTAGCAGTGTATAAATTACTCGCGCTGCCGCTTGAGCAGCGCCTTAGTTAGGACCACCTCATCAGTTTCCAGGCGAAAACCCATGTGCCCAGATTTGTCTGGGCACTGCCTTTGCACTTAAGAAACAGTTCGGCCAAGATTGGAGCTTTTGGAATCTTCGTGCTAGGTGCGAAAGACTCCTGACCTCACCTTCGCTTGAAAGGCAGAGAGATATAGAGCCTGAGACTAGTCGGTACGGAAGTTGGGGTAGAGGAACGAACACCTCAATTCAGCACCGTCGCCGCGGCCTGCTGGTCCTTCCGTCCTACTGTTGTCAATCGTGTTAGGACCAGTGGTCCGCGTAGGCGGTGCCTAATTGAGGTGTTCGTTCCTCCACCCCGGAAGTTGGGAACACCTACACGAGGGGGATAGCCACTATCGAATTTTCGTTCCCATTGTAAAGAGCGCTATATCGAGATTGGGGCCGAAGACGAGATCCCAGACATGCAAGTAACCCTTTTCAGTCAGTAATCGTGTGTGACCTGCAAACCGCGTATACTATCTCAACGAAAGAAAAAGCCTGCTGCGACAAGGGCATGAATTGGCATTCACGAGATCGGGTCAGAGAAAAAAAGGTTATCACAGGATTGAAAAAAAAGCATACTCACTCTACTACAGAGTAGTTCAACAAACACTACTATGAAACAGGAATAGACCCCAATTTGGGTGAAAAGTCTGACCTTTTGGGGGTCCTTGTACAGCCCCGCGCGCACTGCAAAATGTTCTTCTTTCGAAGCAATTCGCCTTACAACTGTCCTCCACAAGCACGCACTTGGCCGTAAGCACATGTAGAACGCAACTCGAACTAAAATTTATCTCAAATGGAGATCACATGATCAAATTGAAGAATAAACAAGGACGTCCTCTCGATTAATATCTCAAAAACATCTCGAAAAAATTTTAACATTTCAAACAAATAACAGGTGTATCTGAAACAAAGCGATATCTACCCTATTTCAGCCTACGATCGCCTAATATTATGTATAATACAGAAATTTACGAAGTTAAAAAGGAAATAATTATTACAATGATAACAGATACATATCTATACAGTGACAACGGATCAGCCAGTGCCACCTCTAACTCCGCAATCGCTTCGCCACAGGATTGAGATACTTTCCAAGAAGCCGTTCGCCAAATTTACTTTCTTCCGTTTTCGGAGCGAACTCTTCCTCATTTGCAATAAGATCCGTTCCAGCTTGTAATCGTGCCACTAGCTCCCTCTCAAATCTGGAAAAAATCCGAATAATGGTAGCATACATCGATCAGTGTTATCGTGAGGAATTCTTATCTAAGGGAAAGTTCTTACAGGACTCTCATATAGGTCCTGATTAAATTTTGAAGTTGGATTTTTTATATATGAAATAAAGGCGGTAGATATGTACATTATATTAACGCATCAATTCGCTTCTCCATATTAGACTCGGTGCTTAGACTATGGTCGTTTACCAGCATGGCAGCTTGAAGCATCCTCTTAACTAAACGGTCCTTTCAAATTCAAAAACATAGCCATGACGGATGAATTGATGCGCAATATGGTATGAGATAGTATGATATGTTCCAAAAGCGACTCTCATGAATGCAGATTCGCACAAGATTTTGAACGCCATCGCGGACCGCATGAGTGTCCTTATGTCACAGTACAGAGAAGAAGGTGGAGAACATTGCAGAACACTGCGCATAATGTTCGTTCGAGAGTTCAATGCGAATATTTGAAAAGAAAAAGACCACAAACAAAACTGATATGCAGAAGCTGGAATGCATACAATCTGAAGTCGAAGTCTTACGTGTACTTCATGGGCTCAGGAACTTGCTGCTCTTCAAGCATCTGCTGCTTTCGTGCAGCTTCATTGAGATCCAAACCAACCCACTCCGCTTCTTCTGCTGGGATCACAAACTCCGCGTACCTTAAACGACAGACTCGACGTGATCAGTTTGAAGCATGCACCCATTCAACATAATGAATTATGAGACTCAACATACTTCTGTTTGATGTAATTATGGTGTTCTTCATCTTCAGGATAGTAGTTTTCATTTGCAAGCGTAAGTAGCATTTCTCGTTTGAGCCTGTAGTAAATTCTTTAAAATAGGTAAGCTACCTACATTTATTTTAGCAAACCTATTGCCTAGTTTGGACGCTAGATCAATTTCAGGTGTACGAAGTATGTAGTAGTCGAGCCCAAAATGCTGATCAATCAAACGCAGTGCACGTTCGGTAACAGTGATCTGCGATTAATAAGATGCGAAAATGTAGGAACTAACAAATGGTTCTACCTTCATGTGCTTATTAAGAATCTCAGAGTATAGAATAGCTGGTTTCAAGGCGGGAAAATAGAGTCTGGGCACCCAGTGCCTGAAATCTGAAATTCAGTAAAACATTAGGTTTGATGCCATGTACCGACCTTGGCAATACTTTTTTCTTCGTGTAAGGACGTGACTCCTTCCAGCCTTTGACAACACCCTCACCACCCCACAAACCCTCATCAGCTTCTGGTGGGTGCAGCACTAAACATAGAATGTACAATGATTGTAGCAGTTTATACACCTGCAGAGCAATGTATGGAAACAAGGGAACAGTTGCACAAACCAAGCAGAGGATAGTTTTCTGCCTCGACCTCCACTTTTCTCACAGGATCCCAGTAGAATCGTGACACTGGTGGGCTGAAGCGACTGATACAACATAATGTCATCATTGTAGTTGACAAAGCCTTTCATTTAGCAATAGATTCTGTGGTTGCACAATGGGCCGAAGGTTTGCAAAGTATTAGAAGCCGAATGGTTATTCGCGCTTGTTTGCACAAATAACCGTAATCTCTAGCGCCGTTACTTTTCGATATGCGCAGCATTTGTTAACAAAATTGACACTATGTGAATAAATGTTCAAGTAGAAAAGTGCTTTCATTCAACAAGTGCCACATAAGCAGCACTAATGGAATAAGATTGAAAACGTACACGTACATATACAGCAGCGAAGGTGTAGTGGTAATTTAGATGATACTCAATGGCATTATCCCGCAAAAAACCTTCCTAGCAAAGTTACAAAAAGACATATATGCAACCGTAAATGTCGCACTGACCGCAAATTACGTACTCCGGCATCAGTAATAGGAGCAATTTTATCAAAAAATGCTCAGGCATCTGCTCACCGATAGTGCACGGGTTTCGCATCCCTTAGTAAGTTTTCCCAATACCTTCTACAATAATGCTCAGGAAGTCGATGGACTATCGATTCAGGATTGGCCCAGATCTCTTCATTTCGTTGTATGCGTTCAGCCTAAAACTCTACTTCTGTGATGCATTGAATACTTGTCTCAAAGCAGGCTGCTAAGTCGCAATTGTTTCGCAGCACGTATTCTTTCCTTCTCTTCTGAGAAAATAGAAAAACTATAAATTTCTATGTGAATTAAAACGTGTGAAACCTGTCCAAGAACCACAACAATAGTAGCAGCCAGACTCTACCTACTATTATAATAGATTCAACAACTGCCCGAACATAAAGCCAAGTACAATATTCACCTTGTCCCAAGTGACTACGGCGCGAGGACCCGCAGCAGTGAGACTCCTCAGATTTTTCACCAGTGACATCCCTAGGTATGTTGATAAGATTACGTCGAAACAAGTAGGACCAACATGAAATACTTGAGAAGCACAATGGAATGCTCTTTTCTTGACATGACATACATTGAAAGCAACAATAATTTATTGATGATTCATATTATAAACAAACAGGAAACAAAACTTCATAATAAATAATCACCACTACTCAAAAAAACCGTGGATGGATCAACACATAGACACACGTAATGATAAAAACAAGCATGAAATCCCAAGAGAACTTAACAAAGAAGAGAAGTGCACGTAACAACTCGCAACAACCAGAGTAGTCTCAAGAAAAGAAGCTCGCCGGAAGGCGCTATTTGAGCAGAGCTCGTGTTCATCCGGTCCATAAATAAACAACAAAGATGACCCGGTTAAGGACGAACTTACACACGAAAAATATGAATGGAATTCACATGATTTGATAAGCCCTATTCCGATGAATAACTGCAGATAGGAAACCGGCAATGAATTAAGGCTACGTGGACTTGCTATAGATAATCTATTTGGCAGTGGTTGATCTACTCCGTCTTATGCCTAAAAAAATGGTATGAAATGAGAAAGAAAACAGATGACCCGATAAGACGAGAAAATTTGCAGCATAGCACATACACAGACAAATCAGATGACAAAAAAAAACTAAAAACTAACTTCCTCTTCTCAGCAATCGCTCTGAGAACGCGATTTCCAGCGAGGAAGGTAAACGCTGCTATTCCAGCAAGGTACTTGAGCGTTGTAAACATATTCAGTCGCAACCAGAAGATAAAGTAAAGTGCAAATAGAGCTAAATGTTTTTAACATAAAAATCGATCACCCACAACCTCAAAGCTTACCCATCAGTCCGAGGTGGAAAAGCAGCGTCCAAATACTCGCTGGCATATTCGTGAAGTTCAAGCCAATGCGAAGCCACTTAAGAGATATGATATAAGGCAAAAATTTCGTTGAAGGTTAAATCATCTATTGGTCTTACAAGAATAAGAAGCAGCAGGAGGGGAGCGAGGCAGAAGAAGGTGAAGGTGTCCGATACAAATGCGGAAGGCCTTTTCTCTGGTTTGCGGAAAACATGTTTGATTTCTGGCTTAGGCTGATAGTCAACGCGGTGCGACTTTGGTTCCTCTTTCTTAGCAACAGGCGGAACCGTGACGGTGAAATCAGCCTTCAATTAAACACTCCATGGGTATAGACGAAAACTAAACTAAATTTCAAAAAACATACGAAAGCCCAAGATAAAGGAGTCCGTATGCGAGCATCACCAATAATGAGATAAGCGGTGTACTTTCCGGATAGACCTTCGAAATCTTTGTGAGATTTTGCAAGATTCTGGAAATAATAATTAGAATCGAGGAAGTCGAAACTAAACTCCTCACTATGTCAGCGATATACTTTCCATCCTTCTGTGCGTCAGCAGTGTAATAAACTTCGTCCCCATTCTCATGTTTGAACAGGATGAACGCCTACAATGATATTCTCATATCAAAATGGCCGTAAATCATCGCGCCGAGAACCTGATGTGGTTGTATGAGACCGGATTTACTCTTTTGTTTTACAGAGAATGTGGCCTGTATACGCTTTGTGACGTCTGCGTTGAACACATCCTTGTGCTTGGAGAACTGTGGGATACTTAAAGCAGAAAATTCCAACAGAACTGTATAGATGAACAATACAGCTACAATTAAGAATTTAGGCAGATGATAAAGAAAAAGCAAGGAGATAGAGTTGAAGATAGCTCTGATGGATTACCTCTTGAGAGATGCACCCGTGATGGTCTCGTCCTTCTCGACAACTGCGATTTTGAAGTCGTCTACGGTAACATCATCGCTCTTCTTGATGACTACGCTGGAGCTAGTCAAACCCACTAGACGCTTGTCCTGAACGTGTACATCTATGATTTTCAGCTTAAGCGGTAATACCAAATAGTACGCAAACCTTCGTATCGATTTTCACATTCAAATTTACAAAACCATTATCTTCTGGGAGTTGGTCAGCATTGATTGTCCATATCATAGGATCCCTTCAACAACAAAATGATTTTAAAACTATGCCAGCATTTGAGAACATACGAATCCAAACGCTTCATCTTCAGGTTGGTTTTCACAGCTTTTTCTGACCCGGAAGGAACGATATCGACGTGAACATCGCTCACTTCGACAGGCAAGCCAAAGACATTCGCGACAGCAACCTTCACAGGCTATAAAGCAAATAATACAGAGAAAAAAATCATGATACAAACACCATTACCTGCGAACGATCAGACATTACGGGTCCAACACGCGACACAGTCACTGGCACAATTTGGTGATTATTCACAAGAACACCCAGGGTCTTCACCAAATGATAAGCGGATCTTTCAGTTGATACATGCTTGCGCGACATGAGATAATTGGTGAATAGAATCATTTGCTCCTGTAACACAACTTCCATAGAACAACTGATTAGCTAGAACAAGAAAAGTAAAGTCGAAACAGCACCTTAGACAAAGCTGGAACTTGTCCGTGCTTCTCAGCTAGCGATAAAATGCCATGGACTGCAATCGCAGTGGGAATGAGACCTCCCTCGAACTAAACATGTAACTGCCAGATATGGAAGCTCAAAAGAATGAAGGTGATTACCTGAAGGAACTTCTTATTTACTTCGTCGGCCTGTGCAACCAGGTTCTTGATTTTGTCAAAATATTTCGTCGTCAAAGGTTTGTTCAAAAGAGCTGCGGCATTCATAACCCATCCCAAACTAAAATTATGTACTAAAGAAAATACTATAAAGATCAATGGAAGCAACGTACTTGAGTGGATTGTCATCTTTCATGGCTTCAGCCAAGATTTTATCAAATGCTTCCTGATTCACCTGAACAAAATGCCTAATTCAACTCAAAAACAAAGGATGCAATGTAGAAGGAACTCTAACCTTGATATTCAATCTTTCAGCCGTACGAAGAGCTCGGTAAATTCTTTCACCATTTGGGGTGATTTCGGTAATCACACCATCGATGAGCTTCTGAACAGAACAATTCAAGTATAAAAAGAAAGAGTCTTTAAGAGTCTTCAAGTCTTTAAGTCTTTAACTTTCTTTCTTTGAGTCTTCCAAGTCTTCCAAGACTTACGAGTGCTGGGAACATTCTATGTCACAGTGATTACTATCAATGAAGTAAGAGGTAATCAGAACAATGAGCTAATCAAAACAATATAAGAAACTTCAGTTCATGAATCATACAACACTGAGAAGTAACAAAAGCAAAAGTATCGCTTACTATAGTGTCACAAACACAATACATGTCGTCGGCTTCTACTATTGAAGCACTGACGATTACGGGACATAAAAATTAATGAAACAATGCAGCCAAAGATGACTTATTAATGCTGCTTGTAAACACCAGAACAGTTCCATTATTCTCTTCTTTAGTTGATTTTTAAGTTTAGTGAAATGTGCCTTCAGGAAGATCACTGCAGAAGGTAACCTATGGGCAACAATGTAAGTAGCACCATAAAACAGCTTCTGCTCGTTTTGTACCAAGCTGAAGCCATGTAATCACAACCTAGCAGTAATTCCAAAAATCATGTCCATATCCACTTATATACAGTCATACAAAGAACAAAAAAAAACATAGAAAGAGCTTACTTTTGCCCCTGATACGTCAGGCAAAGTGCAGTCCGGGAGATCACCTGTGATAGAGGCTGCATCATAGAGGTTATCAAGTTCAGTGACATCCGCTTTCTGAGCTGCTTCACAAGCGGCCTACAACTACAAGCTTGAACTATCTATCAGGCTACTACAAGAAACGGAATTACAAAAGCAGCTTCCTCGGACGGTTGCACTTTCAAGAGCTTCAATGTGCTTGTAGCATAATGTAGAGGAATAAGACTGTCCGACTTCAACACAAGAATATCCTAAAAAGTCAAATAATCTTGTTGTGAAGATTAATGATCATGATGCGCACCTCAAGAACTAGTGTCAACCACTTTGTGTCCTGATCTTCCCAGTGGGTATTGAGTGAGACAGCAGAAACAGAAAATATGGTGAAGAGTAGAATAATTAGCGGTCTCATCATACCTGAAACTTCTATAGAAGCGAACATGCTATGGACATCAAACGACAACAATGACTACAGAGACAAAAGCGTTGCGAAAAAAAGTGGTGAAAAAAGCCACCAAAATGTAACGCTTATCGCTGTGAACGTAGCAGACGCGAATTGTATGACTGGAAACGGTATACTAATAGCAGAAGCTCGAAATGAACTGCTTGCTGCCGTTATCGCGTATTCAACGTGTCACGGCGCGATTACTGTTCGGCATTGGCACTGGCGCACTCTGCGTCCTTCAAATATGTGCACAATAAAGTGGCGCTTGGCACTCCATCTTTGATGGTGTTCTTCATAAAATCCCAATCGAATATAAGGAAGATAATATTGGAGAATCTGTTGGCCAGTTTGTACTAGAACACCTATGGCAGGATCGTCAGTTAGGCCTCAGTTCTTCGAAAACGTCTATTGATCTGTTCTTTTTTCGGGCTGCATGATACAGAACATATACGCAGTTGTTTAAACCGGTTTAAATGCTGAAAACAGTTTTGCAGAGTAATTTGAGCCCGTTCACGGATGAAATTGGTGCTAATGTTCACACCGACTTTTTTTGTCACGACTTGGGAACGATTAGTCAAAACAATTCATTGTTTTTGCGCGAAAACCTACCCACTACTTTCACTTGAGAAGTATAGATGGACTCAGGGTACGGTATATTTTGCCTCTATTTTGACTCATCCATCAGTCCCATAGAATAGTCTAAACATTATCGCAAAATCTCAGATTATTTTACTAATCTTCTCCTATTAGATCTGGTATTTTGCCGGATAGAGATTACGCAAGGTGAGGAGAGACATGGTCCTGCGACGTGCCATAGTGAGGATAATGATGCGGCGCAAAAAGTGACGATCGGACGCGCATGATGTCGATTTTGGAGCTATCTGATCAGAACAAACTTTAAATAAAAACCGCGCTTACATCCTGTAATCCAAGTAAACCATCCCTACCAATATATATTGCAGTTTGGAATCTTTTTGAACGTATGTGGTGAAATGCATTTATTTACAACATACGTTTATTGATTGGTCAAATGTAGCTCCACTACCGTGTACTCCATTCCAGGGGTGAATTCTACATGCATAATAACTATAGAACTCTGGATGCACTCACACTGAACTCATTCTATGGCAAGCATGTAAAGCAAAGATAGGGTGGCATACAACGACACTTCGTCGTAATTGTTCCCCAATTTGTACTGCGATGAATAGGGATATCCCTGGGGTGAACCAAAAGAGTACTGCTTTTCATACTGACGAAAGTTTTGCAAGATCTTACACAGTTTACTCATGTTTCGCCCAGCCTGCCATGAGCGCGCGGGTGGCCGCAAAAGATGTCTGAGCACTGGACCTCTATAGCTGCATCATCTTCTAGATTTCATCAAAACATGTCAGCTGAAGTTCTCAATTAGCACATGATGCGGTAAAGAAACGCAAAAAGGGTTTGTAGAGGAGGTATTACCACCTCCCTGGGAGACCTGCGGTGTAATCACACGAGTACCTTGCCAAGCAAAACGACATTACACTGTTCTCACAAGGAGAGGACAGTGGCGTACCGAGGGGGGGGGGCGGGGGGGGGGGGGCGCGCCCCCCCCCCCCCCCGAGAATGGGTCGCGAAATTTTTGAAAGTTACTTATATGGGTTATAAAAATGTGTAAGTGACTTGTTTATTTTTGTAAATAATTAAAATAATCCTTAAAAATTTTTAAAAATTCAAATTAGCCTTGTAAAAAAATTTTTTCGGGGGCGTGGCTGACGCCACGCCCCCTTTTTCCAGATTTTAGGGGTCGGGGATCGAAAAAATTTTGGGAAGCACCCCTAAAATTTTTTCGGAGTGCGTGGCTAACGCCACGCACCTTCTTTAAAAAAAATTTTTGTCGCGCCCCCCCCCCCCCCCCCCCCCCGAGCCGAAATCCTGGGTACGCCACTGGGAGAGGATACTTAGTCGAAAGCACCAGTCCGGATGAGACATATATCGTCTCAAAGCGATTGAAACGCTGATTCCAAATCTATAGTTTCTAGCAGCGGAACGGTTTTGTAGAAGGAATTATGAGGGGTGTTTTCCTCTAGGGTTGCGGCGCCCTCTAGCTAGTCTCCCCAACTATGAGCATTATGGAGAAGTATTAACTGGTGGCCACTGGCCTTGTGGTAAGTGACTAGCTTGATAAGGAGAGTGTCAAGGTTTTTATCCCCTTCACTTTATCACAATTTTTGCAAAATTGAGCTTCTTAGTGGCTTTGGAGTCGTAAAGCCTGAGATTTCTGATGGTTTTGATGCTTATCGAAGTTAGAAGTGTAATTTTTGCAAAATTGAGCTTCTTAGTGGCTTTGGAGTCGTAAAGCCTGAGATTCCTGATTGATAATGCTTATCGAAGTTAGAAGTGTTTAAAAAACCAAAATAATATGAGTATTATCATTCTTATTGTAATACTCATTCAATTACTTACCATTAGGCCATTTGCCACTAGTTGGCACTTCTTTACAGTGCTTATAGATAAAGGGACAGCTGGAGGGCGCCTCAACCCCAGAGGGAAACACCCCTCATAACTCCTTCCACAAAACCGCTCCGCTGCTAGAAACTATAGATCTGGAATCAGCGTTTCAAGCGCTTCGAGATGATGTATGTTTCATCCGGATTGGTGCTTTCGACTACCCTAATTTCACGCGTATAATGCGCACTTTCGCGCACTTTTTCGAATTTTCAAGCAAGCCGCTCAGCCGCTTTACTGTATTCCGGAAAGAAATCCTTACGTCGCACGATTCTCCCACGCAATATACAGCACGTCATAGGATCCTTTGGTTGTAAAGTCGTTTGGCTTGTCTGGTCGATTTTGAAAAAAAATCCCCCGCGCCTTATACGCGTGAAATTAGGGTAATTAACCTCCCCTGTCCGTCACATATAGGTCCCAGGCTATACAGCCGATCGTCCCCTTTCAGCAGAAGGCGGCGCACTTGACTGATGTCATCTGGCGTCATGTTTCATGTTGAACGGAAATCGCGACGTTCGGTTCACAGTTTTCGTGCAACGTGACACCAAACGACATAATTGCGCCGCTCGCCTAAGGCAGGGTTCATACTGAGCCGCACAAAGCGGCACAGTTCCCGCACAGCGCTCGAACTGTGCTCGAACTGTGCCGGAACTGTGCTGCATGCGCAGTTGGAGTATGTTGACCGTTTCTGACGGTTTTTCTTTAGGTTTCTCTCAATTCGGGCCTTATTCCTACACCCCGCTTTTCCTTTTGTTGTTTAGCGCTTCGAACTTGAAGCGGGGTAGAAGAAAGAGCGAAGAAGCAATGAAATGGAAAAAGAACGCGGCTGAGAGGATACACAAAGCACAATCGCGTTCATTCTTTTACCCCGTTTCAAGTTCGAAGCGCTACACAACAAAAAGGGAAGCGGGGTAAAACAAAAAACGAAAAAACATGAAATGAAAACGAAGAGGGGCTAGGAGCCCAGTAGTGGCCAACAAATTGATGGGATTTCCTGCTCTTCTGCACTATTTTTCCCCTCCTTCAAGAAAAATGCCTGCGAAAGTATCGCAGTGCCCTCTGGAACAGATGGAATACTTTTATGCAAGGATAAAACAAAGAGACATGAACGAGCGGAACAACACACATAATCGGACACACAAAGCAGAACAGCGCTTTTTCCTCAACCCCGCTTTGCACTCGGAGTTCCACTCATCAAAAGGAAAAGCGGGGTGGAGGAATAAGGCCCGAATTGAGAGAAACCTAGAAGAAAAACCGTCAGAAACGGTCAAAATACTCCAACTGCGCATGCAGCACAGTTCCGGCACAGTTCGAGCACAGTTCGAGCGCTGTGCGGGAACTGTGCCGCTTTGTGCGGCACAGTATGAACCCTGCCTAAGCAGGGCGATCGGCTAGATAGATAGGTGCCAGACTAAGCGAATATTTTGTTCAGCTGCATAAAGCGCACAGAATTAACGTTAACTCTGCGCGGGACCTGCAGCTGAAGCAGGCCTTAGCAGCAGCAGATTTATTCTGGCGCCTTTTGCAGCTGAACGAAATAGTCGCTTAGTCTGGCGCATACCATAGGCGCCAGACTAGCCGACTGTCTTGCTTCAGCAAGATGCGGCACAGTCACTGTCATTCGGTGTCACGTTGGAGGCAAACTAAGTCGGCGGGTGTAGGCCCTTCTGAACCCGCTCCAATCGCGACGACAGTGATAGGTCACCTAGCTGCAAAGGTCGAGCTGTGATTGGGCGCTCCGCGTAAGCGAGCGGTGACCTGTCAGGACGCGTCGCAGTTTCGGACGAGTTTCGTCGCTGGCGTACTGCGTGCACCTACAACTTATGCACCTCGAAATACGCCACAAGAGGGCAGGGGCGTCTAGAACCAAGTAAACATCAGTGAGATGCCAAGAGTCATGAATAGTAACCGAACTAGTCAACTAGCGTTGACGTTAGTCTGCTCATTCATTGTTGCTTGGAAATTGAGCAATCATTGACAAAATAATTGGTTTGTTTTATTTCGCGCACGTCCTGCTTACTTTCCTCTTCTACAATTCGGCGCCTAGTCATAGAATCCAAGAACACAAGCTTGGAGATCTTGCGTATTTAATGTAGTGATTTTTAACAACTTCAACTGGCAAGCTAAAGAACTCAAACAAGGTGACAATTTTCACAACCTGCGTCTGTGCTTACTCAGTCACAAATTCCGGATCACGAAAAGACCTGCAGCATTTCAGTCTTACCTCACGAAAACAACACAGTCAGAAACGTCTCAAAAAAAAAACTAGATCGTCTAGCTCTTTAAACAGGGTTCATGCCTCCAGTAATTCATGACAACCTGCATAAAGGCCTAGATCTTCATGCAATAAGATATTCAAAGCAGACAATTCGAAAACTGTCTTTACGAGCATCAGCCGAGTACTTTAGCAACAAGAACACTGCAACCCGATCGACAGTCAGCAACAAAATTTCGTGCAAATGAAATTCTGTTTCGAGCCCAGGTTCGATTATCAAAGAAATATAGATGTTTCAGAACAACATGATGGAAAAGTAGAAATGAAAGATGACGAGTTTACTATTCTTCCCAAAACAAGCATTGTCCAGAAAACAACATTCCTAAAGGGTGCAAAAAAGATTCTTTGCACACACAGATAATGAATGGAGTAAGCTTTTGTTTGGTCATTAAAACAATCGGAAGTCTTACTTTTTCAAATCTAAGCGGTTTTCGAATAAAAAAAGACAAGAACAAGATATAACGAATCGGTTACAGTGCTCTACTGCTGTCTGATAACATGCAACTTACCAATTCAAGAATAACTAGAAATGAAGTAGTTAACGACCAGTGGGCGCTAGATTGCGCATCAGAATACCAGATGCGGGAGTACAGCGACATCAGCAGGACTAGTTCGTTGATTCAAGTTGTGCGCCGCTGATGCAAATTGAGCGACTTTCGAAATTAGGGAACGACTCGTCCGCGTTAAACGCAGCGCGAGCGTACGCGTCTCAGGATTTGAATTACTGTAGCGTACCGTGGGTTCAGAAGGGCCGCCTCCCTAAGTCGGCGTGCGCGATTTCGCTATAATGAAATTTTTTCAACGGTAAAGCCATTTCACCATCCTCTCATACTGCGGAGCTTCATCATCTTTCCAAAACTACAGTTGTTGCGAACATCGCAGAGCTACTTCGATTTCCGTCCAACGTGACTCCAAATGACATCAACTTAATAGTTACGCCGCGTTCTGTTGACGCAGGCAATCGGTTAGTCTGGCGCCTACCATAGGAGTGGTTGCCGTGGCTTGCGTGCATGCGGCCGCGTGGCAAGTGTTGTGTTGGGGCGCGCTTCCATTGCATTCAGTCAGTCAGTAATTTTTCCATCTGTCATGGTCTCCAAAGATTTTCACTAATTTCTGCATACTACGTTAAATTACATGTGCGACAAACCCTTTTGATACACCACGAGATTCCAATTTTTTCCAGTTGGTACACTTACAGATTTCTTTTGGGTGAGAGGTATGAACAACCACTCTTGCATAGTACAGAAATGGGAAATAAGAAAAAGAAATCAACCGATTTCGATTGCGCAGAGGTATTTGACACGTTGAACACGAATACTCACTTTTCGATATTGCCGCCATTTTTTAGATTACGGTAGGTACACGGTAGGTAGTTCGAAATCATGAGAAACCGCTGAAATTTGTTTGCAAAATTCCTCTAGTATGCTGGTTAGGACTAAATATTGTTTAGGCACTAATAACTTTTCCATATATCGTATCTTAAGGATGAGCAAGCCGTGCCAGATGTCTAGAACCAGCTTGTTGCGACACAACGTCCTCTACAGAGCCGTCTTCAACGAAAATTTTCCTGTAGGTCACGACACTTTTCTTGAAGGTGGGTATGGAAGCAAACAAATATTATTTGTTCTTATAGTTGCATTTGACGTGAAGCACACAATCTTCGCTTCTTCTTGTAATCAGAGATTATGGTTAGGGATGAATGAACTGCAAAATTGAAATAAAGAACTTTATAAAAGTGCCTGGTTCATTGAAAAGCTATCATTAAGTATGTTAATGTTTATGTAACATGAGTTTACGGATGTTCATCATAAAAGAAGCAATGCTTTATTTTCTATTCAATCGAATAGTGGCAATAGAATGGAGTTCGAAAATGGCAATAAGAAAAACAAAATGTATTCGAACTCTTATACTCGTATTGGTGAGATTCACAATATGGCGTTCACTTGAACGCGGAGCAATTCAAATGAGATCGACTTAGATAAACAGATAATCATCGCTAAGCAATTTTGTTCTAACAAAGTTATTCGGCCTCGTAATTAGTTTTCGTGGATGCTTTTCGACTAACGTCTTCGTCACGTGACTTCTTCCCAGCGGTTTTATCCTTGTCACCGTACCTCAGATGAGTTCCCAAAGCAATGGAAACCACGCTAATGAGAAAAATGAGAATCTCGATGGCAGTAAGAACCGATGCTCCTGAAGAGAATGGCTCAGATCTTGCTTGCGATTCGAAGCGCAATAAAGCACTTACCTAACCATAATCCCATCTGACCTCCGATATCGGATATGAGATTCACGAATGAGTACGATTCAGATTCTCGTAAAACCTCGTAGCTCATTTGCTCATAGTAGATTTCTAGCATAGCAGCATGTTCGCTAAAATGAATGAAGATTTGGAAATGGTGCTTTTGCTTTCTTTGAGACGTCTGATTACTGATTAATAATAGGTTAAACTGACATTCTTAATTTGCTAAGCGTTTCAGCAAACTATACACTCTCAATGTGATACCGGTGTTATTACATTTGAGCTACAGCTTTAGCTGATAAGAGGACCTTTTTTAGTCGTAGTGGCCTTTTCATATGAAGCTTATATAGCTTTGTGGACGATGATTCCACGTCTGTTTTCCTTTTCTGCAGAACACTCTACGAAAGAAGTTAAGGATGTTTAAAATTCCAAATTTGTCATGTAGGGGCACATAATTAGCTAAAACCTGCACAAAAACAGCTGGAAGTGAGTAAATCAACTTTCTAGTGAATTAGATATTAGAAATGAGTAATTGTGGAAATCCTAAGGTTTCTGTACAGCTTTTCGCTAATTTTATGCCACTTGAGGCTTGAAAAATTTGTACTTTCAAACACTCATAACTTCTTTTGCAGAAGTGTTAGCAAAAAAAGGAAGACAGATTCGGAATTAATGTTCGAGGCTCCACAAAGCAATATAGGTTTCATATGGAAAAGCCAATTCGACCAAAAAAGGCCACCTTGTGAGCTCTGAGGTCATTTACGAATGGTCTTTATTAGGAAGTAAGAAATACGAATAATCCACACTGTTGAATAAGCTTCAGAACCTGTGTATGTTAGGTCTTATTTATCTGTCTACTCCTTGTAGAATTTCATTTTTTTTATACCAAGTGCTCTTTCTCAGTTCCACATGTATATATTAGGTTGGCTAGAAAGTTCTTGCGTAATTCAAACAAAATTCAATAACTTTTCAAAGACTAAACCTAAATTCACAATCTTGTTCTCCAAAAATATTAGAAGGCCTGCGCTCCAAGATGGATGTTTAAGCGCAAGATTTCATAAGCTAGCCCCCGAGAACGAAGCTCTCAAATATGGGACTTCAAAATTTGCAATTTTGAGTTTGGTGCCAGAAAATCGCAGAGTGCCGCTAGCTAGCCGAAAAAAAAACCTGTAAAAATTACTTACACTGCAGAAGTCCATACGTTATTTTAGCAGGCTTTAATCTCGCATGGAAATGCGAAAACAAAAAATTTGTGGAATTTGTCATTTTACAGGATAAATCCCCTTATCGATGTAATTTTTTCACAAAAACACAGTTTGCAACCAGAATTAAAAATATTGCCTACTTAGAACCTTGCGACGTTTTTTGGAGTGTAACAAATTGTTTTTGCCGAAAAACTGCGCTAATGAGTGGATTTTTCCCGCAAAATGACTATTTCACGAATTTTTTGTTTTTGCTTCACCGTGCAAGATCAAAGCCTTCCAAAGTAACTTATGAACTTCTGCAGTGTAAGTAATTTTTACAGATTTTTTCGGCTAGCTAGAGGCACTCTGCGATTTTCTGGCATCAAACTCAAAATTGCAAATTTTGAAGTCCCATATTTGAGAGCTTCGTTCTCGGGGGCTAGCTCATGAAATCTTGCGCTTAAACATCCATCATGGAGCGCAGCCCTTCTAATATTTTTAGAGAGCAAGATTGTGAATTTAGGTTTAGTCATTGAAAAGGAATTTTGTTTAAATTACGCAAGATTTCTAGCCAACCTAATAATATTAGGTCGTTCCGAAAGTGTGCCGTTTTTGAGATTTATAAATCGTTTAAAATAAAAAGAGACAAAACGCTCTAGAAAATGTTCAGTGCAGGATATTTACCTCTTTCTAACAATAATGCTTTTGTTCTGAGATCTTGATGGCCGCTCGAATAATCGGCAAAATCTCCAACCTATGATTTTTAACCTAACCTAATTTTAGCTTATTTTGAAATTGGAAGAGCTTTGAACACTGTTAGCGTAGACAAAATGCAAGATAACCAATGTTTGGGCTCCTTCGACTGGCTCGCTATTTTCAAAAGAAATGTTTTGCAAAAGTCTCAAATAATGCGAAGTCGTCAAACACAAACGCTTCAAACACAAAAAAAAAACCTTCGGAATCTGAAGCTTAGTTGATTGAATACTAATTTGAAAAAGACAACGAGTCTTTACCGCTTTGGAATATTGACAAATTTTCCGCGCACAGCTTAAGGTGCGTCTAGAAGCTAGAACTACATTGATTCTAACCTCAAAACCATACGAATCGAAAAAACCTCTATCAAAAAAAAAAGGAGAACAGTCTGCAGACACGTTAGTTGCTAGCTTTTTGATGTTCTATGAGGTTTGGGATGACCAAAAATCAAATTTGGTAGCATTGAAAAAATCATTTCAAAAACTTTCGAAAATCCAGCTATGGAGACCAAAAAAGCACTGTCTTGCAATTGGTTTACTCTCTACAGTGATTAAAGCTCTTCCAAAAGTTAAAAATGGGAACTTTGGAAAATAGATAAAATAAGGGTTTGTAAAAATCATTGGTTGGAGATCCCGACAAATTTTGAGCGAACATTGGAGGAATTAGAACAGGAACCCCACTTTTGGACAACGACTGCTTAAAGCATTTGTCCCTTATTATTTAAGTGATTTCAACGTAGGTCATTAAAACTTCCAAAGCACCAACTTCCATGAAAATTTCAGAAATCAGTTGAGGGCTTCCGGTGAGCAACGGGAGTAAAATCCCTGAACTCCAAAAAACTGGAAATAAAAGAGAAAAAATAAGAGGGTAAATTGAGTAAAGAAATGAGTGCAGAAAAATTTGCGGTTAGTTGCTGATGCATAAAGCATAACAAGCTCATCATATACCATAAAAAATGTCTTCAGAAGCCGCTCACAGTATTTTGTAGTTTATAGCAACAATGACTTTCCTGCACAGATAACAACATTTTTATAGGGAGATCTTACTAAGATTAGGCTCATTCTAGAGTCTTGATTCGTAGGGTTGCAGACATCCAAATATGAGGTCTCAGTCTTTTTCTCAATGATAGGCATTCATTTGGCAAAGTTAGTTTTCAATCAATTATCATCACCAGTCGTACAGATTTCACAGGAAATCTTATTTTTCAAATTTTTTGCGCGTTCCCGAATTGTGCGGTCCTGAGTTCGATGAAAATTCCATGTTTTCGATTTCTTAAATTGACTTCTATGTCGATCATTGATTGCAGCAAACTATTGCTTTTTGAAAAGTTTCTCATTTTTTCGAATGATTCACCAGATGTCTCGCTTACTACTCAAACAGACAAAAAACTCGTCGAAAGTCAACGTTTGAGTACCTGCTTGCATTGTATTACACAACGTGCAAGAATTTCCATCTTAGGCTGTTGCAAAACGAAAGCGCAATATCTCTGGGCGCGAACGCGGCTTTATTATCCGCAGAGCGCAGGAGGCGGAGGATTTACAACTGTGAGGATACGCGCGCGTTGCGTTCGCGCCCGCTCAACCTATACTGCTTCGGCATCTTCGTCCTGCAATAGCCTTTGCCTTTTCTTTTTCTACTTGCTCGTCAACATGGACAATAGTAAGCAGGTTGATAAACGGAAAAAATACCTATAGTACTCATTGCAGTCCTTTTCAGCGCATTCCATGCGCACACTTTTCGACGGCCATTTTGCTGCTGAGTAGGTGGTGGTGTAAACATCCTGTTTACAAGCATGAGTACATCGACAGGACTTCCTTTTCGTCATTCGCACACTCTCAGCCAGCAAACAGTCTCCTAATTTGAGGTACTCAATAAACTGCTGAAGAACTTCTTTGTACTTACTTATTGGCTCGATTCGTATGTCACAAACACTGACAGAACTTGAAGGTAGTGGAAATCGTGGATCAGCGCAGCCGCATCGATTTATGATACGTTTTTGGTAGCAATTTCGATAACATCCCTGAATCAATAGGATTAGCCTATTACAGGTTTGCCCAAATCTATGAAGTTATAAGAAAATTACCGAGAATTTTTCCTTTCCCCTCCCCTTCCCCTTTCAAAATTGGTCTATTGTACAAGTCAGCGCAAGGGGTTTCTTTATGAAGAAAACAGTCGTATTGATTGCTTGAACAGCAATCCGAGACAACTGCTTGAAACGACTCTTGCTTCATCGCAAGCCGAAAAACATGTCAGGACGCGCGTTAGCCACTGATAGCGCGCTTTACTTCACAGACGAGGCTGCCATTGGCTGCTGTGTGTCCTAGCACACTACGGATAATCGGTGGAGGCAAGACTTCATAGCGGCTGTGCTTAAGTTTTAAAAGCTTAGGAAATGGTATTGTGTAGTCGCTGGGCAATATAATTCACATTAGCGGGGGATGGAGGGGGGGGGGGGGGGAGGGGAGGAGCGGGTGAGCTTCCAAACTTAATCTCTACCTGCTGAAATTCTAATTCCAAGCAAAGAAAAGAATTTTTTTCTTGAATTCACATGTCACTTACCTCAGGTTCATACTGATACTCGCGGTAGATGTACCCGGTTGGGAGAGGTGTGTCTGGATTGAAGCAGTCCCCATTTTCAAGCCGATTCACCTTTCTCTAAATCACCTTCGTTCCGGATTCGCTAACTCAGGGTAAAAGCACTCACAAGTGACATTCCAAAAGAAGAAACAGCTCCAGTTGGTGCAGAATAGCCAAATGTATCCGGAAAAGGGCACTCTCTTTGTCCATGTATTGCAATTCGGACTCCTGTAGCTTCTGTCGTGGGAAGATAGTCGGATGTGTTTACAAACACCATCAAGCGCAAACCTAAATTTGGTAATCCTGTAGATTAGAAACAGGTTCTTAACAGAAGGTATCTAACTCCTAAACCTCAATCACAATCAATTGATTCAAGGCGTCAAAAAGCCTCAATACTTAATGAACAGTAGATCTAAGAAAAAAATTGTGGGACTGTTTAGGTTCTTTCAAAAACCAAGTGTACTTGGCTAATCAATGAGAAGAATGGCTACCATAAAGCTATTGATTACTATGGACTTGGAAGTTTACACAAATCTAAACATGGATTGGTAAAATGTTTTCTGTCTAGGATTAAAGTTTGGGTCAGAGTTGTATGAAGAGTGACAGATTAAAGGCAGCGGCTCGGCAGAATGACAACTTTGGGATATATCGTTCTCAGTTCTCCTGGATGAGCTAATTCCAAGGCTGTGCTTTGCAGCTTCAAAAGATATCAATAACCCACTTTTCCAGACGTGAAAAGTGCTATTTGGGGGCGGACCGCGTATCCGCCCTCTAGAGCGCGATTGGCTCGTGGGCACGGTATGTACAGTATTCCACTCACGAGCCAATCGCGCTCTAGAGGGGGATACGCGGTTCGCCCTCAAATAGCGCTTTTCACGTCTGGAAAAGAGGGTTATTGATATCGAAGAAGCAAAGCACAGCCTTGGACTTAGCTCATCCAGGAGAACTGAGAACGATGAATATTATGAATATTCCAAAGTTGTCATTCTGCCGAGCCGCTGCCTTTGAAAAGGGGCTATACATATGTTGCCACTGGTTGAAAATTACAGCGTGTTCCAAGAAAATTCACACACCCTGTTTGATGGTTGATAAATCTCTTGCTTCAATGTCTCTTGCCTATTTTTAAGTACAATTCTAGAGTTAGTTTTGACTTGGACTTTCAGTATGAAGCAAATTTCCAACCTCTCTTCGTTCTTGTGGGAACTTCAAAGGCAGTGGCTCGCAAAATTTACGACTGCGAATTTTTAATTTCTTGCCTTCTTGGAGGGACGGACGAGCGATTTCCGCCAACTGAGACCCGATTGGCTGCCTGAGCCACCCAACCAATTGCCGTCAAAATGGGCGGAATAACCCCACTTATACACTGTCTTGGCAAGCCGCGGTTTTTGGCGCGAATCTCTCGTGCACCCCCTTCAGCAAACTCCAAGGCCAGAAAAAGCCATAAAAAGCACTTTTTGACAATTTCACGAGAGTCCAAGGACATGGACTCAGCTCAAACAGAGGACCAGGGATGGACCGAAAACTAGTAGTCACAGTTCTGAGCCACTGGCTTTGCAGAGTGCTTTCAGCCACTAGTCGCTTTTGCCATAGAAATGAAACCAAACATGCCAAACTTTTATGCTAGGCTAATTAAAGTTATTGATTTCAAAAAATTCCGCACTGGTCTTCTTCCATAAGTGTTCCAGGTAAACCGTATTGCATTTAAAATGTTCCTCAAAAATGTGATTACACACCAAAAATGCTCGAGAAACTTGCAAAAAGTGGCAAACGTCCGAGAAAAGCGTACTGCATAATTTCCCAAATTTCTTTTGGAATTTTTTTCTAATATAGGGCCTACTTCAGAATGGCACAGCATGATGAAACTTCCTACCGTAATTTTTATAATAACTGAAAATCTAAGTTAGAGCAAGTTCTACAAAATGGTGCATATAGATCAGCAAAAGATATTGAGTCAGGAAAAATATTAACCTAACACTATACACATTTTGTGACTTCCACTACAACTGAGCCCCTAATTCGGGTGGAAAAGACGGCTTGCGACGTATTAATCTTGGCGAAACCGTTGGGAATCCGTAACTTAGCTCATTTTTTCATAATCTGATTTTGATATTTGGAGAAAAACCATCAAACTTTCAAAATTTACTTTCATTTGAAGGGGTTTTCATTTTGAGTCCGTCGAGGAAATTCACTGATAACCTTTTCTATAAAGCTATATTTTGGACTTTTAGTGGTTTTAATCCTTAAAAACTTTCCCAAATATCACGATTCGATCACTTGAGAATCATTTTGAACAAAGTTATGGTTTCCCTACGGTTTCGTCAAGAATACATCGGAAGCCGTCTTCTCCACAATAAGATCCAATCCCAGACGAATCTATGCGCAGAAAAATAAGTTGCTCTTGAAACGGGGAATATCTCATAGACAAATTCACTACAGCAACACCTTGGCCCTGTCAATAAGATTTGCACAATGCAAAAACTCTGAAAATAGTACATATTCTTGTTTACCTGTGCAATATTACAAAGACTGGAGGATACTATGTGTTGATATTGCGCTCACGATAAATGAAAATTATTTTGTGCTTATGATATCGGCACAAAATTCTTTTTAGAGTTGAAAAAATTTGTGGATAAATCACTTAGACAAACTTTGAATGTTTTTACTGCAGAAATTCAATACGAGTTAAGCCAGAGCGATTTAACTAGAAGTCAATGAATACTGGTTATCTAGGTATTGAGTTGGTCCGAAAGTTCTGTCGCACCATTTTCAAAAAATTGTAACTTCTTCCTAACACAAGGTTCTTGCGTGATTGAAACCGTATTGAAAAGAGCAATTTATGCGCTTTCTCGAAACACCTTGACTGCTGTATATTAAGCTTTGATTGCAGAGATAAAATTGGGAGAGCAAATCACTCCAAGTTCGGAATTTTGAGGCAAGCCCGTGAAAAAATCCAAAACTGTGCCAGAAAATCTAAAGCTAGTATTCTGTGTTTTTAATCTCCTCATTCTGTAAGAGCGAAATTCGCGCTGATCGAGATCTTCTTGGAAGTGTTATGATTTTCGAGAAAAAACGCCGAAAAAACATTTTATTAAAAAATTGATTTTCGACATTTTTTTTCAAAAAAATCATAACTTTCGAAAAAACAGTTCGAAATCAGCGCGAATTTTGCTCAGCTTGAAACAGGAGGGCAAATAATCTAGGATAAGCCTGTTTTGGGTTTTATGGCACATTGAGATTTTTAACGGGCTTGCCTCAAAATTCCAAAATTGAAGTGATTTCCTTTTCCCATTTTTATCTCTGCATTCAAAGCCTAATAGATGGCATCAAGGGGTTTCTAGAAAGAGCATGAATTGCTATTTTCAATAAGGTTTTAGTCACGAATAAAAATTGCGTTAGAAAGAAGTTACGATTTTTTAAAAATGATGCGACGGAACCTTCGGAGCAACCGAATATTGAATGCAACGTAAGCCGTCTTCCAGATGTCTTCTTCAATATTTTATTACAATCCCGGAAATCTCATGACTTTGCCCAGTCCCAAATCCACTTCAATCTCAAGATCAATGTATCACTTTAGAAATTTATGCGTAGAAAATGAAGTCACTAGTCATATCATTCACTAGTCATCGTCAATGCTTCATCAGATAAAAGCAAATTTTTTCCCGTAACTGTGACATTCGAACCATTCTTCAAGAAAATGGAATGTAGCTCTCGAAGTGGAAATCGCCAAAAAAAAACTGACCGATGGCGAAACCCATAAAGAGCAAGCAAAAGTGCAAAAGCACGAAGATACAGTGCTAGCTCGTAAGTTGGAAAAAACTGCACTTCCAGACAAAACTGCCACAGCAACGGATTTTATGAAGCTTTTTTTGTAGCGAAAGAAGCAGTCACTGAGATTAGGAACTTTTTCCAAACAAATAACCACTTATTTAAATTTTGCGCATACTCAAAATATGGTTCAAATGAGCTCTCTGTTTTGTTGCTCGTCTGAACGTAGAAATCAAACTGATATGAAATTTTCGAATTTAGAAATTTGCATTCCATAGAATCTATTATAAAGGGGTGTAGAACAATTAACCAGACTAGGGGAAAATTCAGAAAAAGATCAAAAAATTTACCATGACTGGGCCCAGCTCTACTGCTCGAATGAATCTTGTTTGGATCAGCGTTGAATGTGTAACAATTTCCAAAAGCAGGATCGATATGTAGCCTAAAAATTACCAGACTCTAGAAATCATGGTCCTCGAATAATTCGTAGAATCCACTTGAATTCTTTTTCTATATCGCACTGCATACTGTTGAAAGAACACTGTTTAATGAGCTCAGACTTCCCGTATCCTAGAGCGGCACGTCGCTGAGGCGGTAAAGCGGACATTCTCAAGATAAGCCTGGAGCGAAAAGTAAATTGGTAAAATTCTTGGTAGAAATTTCAATCAACTCACTTCTCCCTGGCCCTGGTAGTGATCGCCACTTGATCGGTCATATTTCCATATCCAAGTTTTTTCAAATGTTCCAAAAAATCACTACGAAATGGGCTTCCAGCTTCAGGCACCTTTCTTCCTCGAAACTCCCAAACTCGCTTGAGTCTCTTTTCAACTTGGAGTATGCAATAGCCCATATTCTAAAAAGCTAAAGCTATTATGTGCTTGGAATATAGCACACTTCTCAATAAGGATAAACAGTGACGTATTTGAAGCTTTTGAAGTCCCAAGATAGAAGGAACATACCAGCTGACAAACACAAGGAATTGCATCGGTTCCTGTAGTATTTGGTACATTGCAGTATCCTATATCATTACATTCTGGGCATATTGCTCGTTCCCACGTGCTGAAGAAAACAATTACAAAAATCAACTTTCAAAGAGAGGACTTATTCCCTCAACGAATTGCAAAACAGTAATTATAAGCGCAATTATTATTAAGGTTTTCGGAAATTCGCACTCAAATTCGATTTTTCACGAAAACAAGTGCAGAAGAGTACAGACGTACAACTTTCAGTGACTCCACGTCCGTGTTTATAGGGGATTAAGGTAAGCGTGAAAATTCTAAATTCTTACAATCAGATCCCAGCATATTTGATTGAATGACTAATCTTTGAATTTTTTTTAGCTCGTACATCGCACAAAAATTGTTTTGTCAAAGTAGAAAATTCTTCTAAATATTTCAACTAGCTTATTGTGTTATGGTTTTCCACTAATTGTAATTTATATGAGAAAAATCTGTTAACATGATATTCACATATGTTTAATGGAACCGAAAAGCTAGAAAAAATACCGGACCGGAGATTGCAGTTTTAAGTGGAAACGCTCTCGATTAACATGGTTTGAATTTTTTATAAAAGAGTAAGTTATAACGCAACTAAAATTCAAATCAGATTTCACTGTACTATCCAGCAGCTTCTACAACCGAATCACGAAATTATGACTCTTTTATTTATTACTTTGCATCACCATAATATGCCAAATTGATTTTTGCTTTGGGCACCACTAAAAAGTGCATGATTTTGACTTTCCAAATCTTATTGAATTCAGCGAAATTGAACCTGAAAAGGTTAAAAATTCTCTGATTTGTGGTGGAATCTTTATGCTGACCATACATTCTGCAGATCTAACCAATTCAGCCTTTAGTAGCAAATGAATCTTGTGATACATGCAATTTGGAGAGCTTGTTGAGTTGACAATATATTAGAGCAAAGGTGATTGTCCACACTCATACATGTACTTACAAATGGCTTACAAAAGCAATTGTAACAATTTCAATCCTTCTGAACAAAATTAGATGAACAGTCTGGAGTGTAAGTGCAAAAGTATCCCCAGTAGATGAGGGATTCCCTGCAGAATATGACAGAATACTTCATTCCATTCAATTCTACCTCACTTTGCGCTTGGAAATCGTGAGACGTTTGCACAATTACAATGAATACCCTAGAGAATCTGAGATGTCAAAGGCATCTCTTGTTCTTCATCAAATTCCGTCAAATCCATAAAGAAGAGATTTTGATCATTTTCGGGATAGAATGTCTCCGTAAGGATTAGATAAAAATTCCGACAAAATATCAGAAGTATGTGAGATTTTTCAGATATGCATTCAAGCATGTATCACCATGTGAAGCACATCACAGCGCAAAATGCATATCAAGTAGTAAAAAAAATCTGTTTGAAAATCACACATACTAGTCTACTTTTTTTCGAGCAGACTATGCTTTCCCATTGCCGACATATGTAATAGCAAAGATCTTATAGGCTGTGGAAAATGGACATCAGGATAAGAATTCACTTTTTGAAGTTACCACTCTCTC
This sequence comes from Cylicocyclus nassatus, assembly GCA_958299035.1. Taxonomy (NCBI): domain Eukaryota; kingdom Metazoa; phylum Nematoda; class Chromadorea; order Rhabditida; family Strongylidae; genus Cylicocyclus; species Cylicocyclus nassatus. Next base: position 31,141,306 of record CATQJL010000326.1, read on the forward strand.
CAATATCTATCAAAAGAGGATGCCATATGAGATATTGCCTTGTTCCAAAATTCATAACATGTGCTTACGAACACAGGTTTTTTGAGGCACATTCTTCAAAATTGAAAGCATAATGCATTGGAATCTAATCGACAACGTGGTGCTTGCACATACGCGATAGATAGGTGGGTGATAGAAAGATGGAAAGAACAAACTTGCACCAAAGTAAATAAAAAAGATAGATAGAAAGGAGAGGAGAAAAACTGGTATGGAAAGAAAAAAAAAGCAAAAGACAAGGTCGGAGAGGGAAAAGATAGAGTGGCGCTGTACCAGAGCAGTGTCGGAATCCACGTGGACCATCTCCGTTCCGACACTGCGCTAGCACGACGCTGGAGCGGCGCTGGCACAGTGGTGGCACATGCAGCCCTGAAGCCCATTAGGTCTCTAACATATTATATCTAGCCAAATGATCTGAATTTCCTAACGATAGGGATGCTACATATCAAGCATACAGTTATAACAAATTGTGGTACTCACCGCGTACTATAGCAAGGCCATACAGTGCCATCTTGTCGATCATAATTACAAATGCAAGCGTCTTCCAGTGATGCAGGGATGGATTCGTTACCCACACATTCTTGATCTTTACCCCGAATGCAATCACATGCCGAGTACACAGGTTCGTACTGAAGGAAGCGAAAATCGGCTGTAATAGTTAATTGAAGGGAAAATAGAGAAAACAAATATAGCTTACAAGAACAGCACTAATTTCACAAAGTAAACGTCAGGTATATTTTCAGGATACTTCTTTCTTTAATATTGATGAAGAAGATGAATGATAAACAACATAAAACATATGCCCGTGAAAGGTCAAAAAATTCCATCCCGATGTAAAAACGGTCATATGTTTTTTTAGGGAAGATCTGCAGAAAATTTTAGGCTGGGAGAAAAAGATGTCAATCAAGGAATTTAGCCAATGACAGAATAAGACTGAGTATTATTTTTATGGATTGTGGGATCAAATACCAGAGGTAGATCAATTTCTAATAAGTTGCAAACACCCTTGCTATGTAAACAGACCGTCCCTGGGACGAGGGGGGAGGGGAGGGAATGGGACGGGGGGGGGGGGAGGGAATGGGACGGGGGGGGGGGGGAGGGGTGGCAATGGCAAAGTGCGGTGCATAAAGCCCACTAATCATCTGTACACAATACAGATAATTATTACACAATGTTTATCCAATACCAACAATTTTTGATTGGGGAAATTTGCAAAAACGCTAAACGGCACAAAACGCTCTCAACTTACCGTGCTTATTTATACTTCGTTTCCTTCGCTCTCGAATTTCTTCATTATTAGCGTTATTACTGTAAGTGACTGCTTGATGAAATGCGTCCAACTGTAAAAATACATACTTCAAATAGTTCGCAAAGTTATCAAAGTGATGACCTACCGTTTCACTTATTTCAGGTACGCTTCGGGCTAGATGTTTCTTGAACGGATTTAAGTTGCATATAGTAATGGCAGGAAATGGCGCTGATTCAAATTCTAGCTACAACGAGAATTATAAAGTTATGGAAAAGTTTCAACAACGAATACAGGCTGATGCCGTTCGCGAAAACATTATGCGAATAAATTGCCAATTTTTTTCAAAAGGGCGTGGCAGTGGGCGGAGCTGGCCAAATTTGAGCGTGTCCCGTGCGCTAATGATGCGAACTTGCAATGAATCATGACAAATCTACACGTCTCACTCTTATAGTCAGATGAAAACTTAATCTCGCAGATCCTTTAAAAATCTTTCTGTCGATACTTGAAGTCTTGCATTTTTCTTTTTATTGGTTCCATGGTGTTACGTTCAACAGAAGAAGTAACAATTTGAGTTACGAATATAATAATTTGAGATTTGCTAAGTCAGATAAAAACTGCATTAAACTTTTTGATGTACTCTTTTTCCCCTATTTAAAAATAATTCGGACCTAATACATGAAGACTATTGTTTTTGTAAGCTGTATACCAAGATCAAACAATTATTAGGCATCTTTGTTGTATCCTGTCGAGGGCGGAATAACTTACTCACCTCAACATTTACTATTTTTTCCTTCTTTTGAAATTTTTCGACCACTAGATAACATTGAAAACAAAAACAAATCATCGATATCAAGCTAAATATAATCCAGAAGATGCGAAGTGAAAGCCGATCAGTGTTGAGAATCTGAAAAAGACAATCGGATTTAACTTTGATGAGAAATATTTCTGATAGAGAATAAAATTCGGAATCTCCTGCTTAAGTTCGCAATAGAATTCCTCGCTACATATTTCAAAAAAAAAAAGTTTCCTTCTGAGAATTTAAGTACACTTGACTTGTAACTCAAATATCCCACTGCAAAATCCAGTCGCAACCCATAACACTAGAGGATCTTGTTGAATTTTTTATAGGTAACGAGTACTTATAAATCTTACAAGAATATCGTTGACCAATGATAGAACGAGATGTTAATGATTGGCGTATAGCACACTTTGATTTAGGGCATAGTATCAAGCAAAATCGAAATAAAACATTTAGCGCGTTATAAAATCTCTCAGTTGGTTTTATGTTGCATTAGGAGTGGCTATCGAATTTGGGCAGTGGCATTAATTTAGGTAGGATTGCAAGCTGCGTAAATAAGGTAAGCTTTTCAAAATAATATAATTTCCCAACAAATGATGCCGATATTATTATGCCAAAAAATAAGCGATTTCCTCGATTTCAAAACCACCTAATTATTCAAAAGCAATTCACTTAACCCACAAAACATAAAACCCCTGACCGCTGACCTGATATGCATGAATGCACCCGCAGTATTTTTATGCGCCACAAACAAATGTTGTTTTGCTCAAATTTATATCTCTAATAAAGCTAGAGTACCTGTATCCAAAACAACTTACCATAGGAATTCCATGAGCAGTTGTGGTCTCGCCAAAGTCAATCATAGTATGTTTCAACTCGATATTCCGCCGACTAGACTTCACCGCTCGACCGAAGTCCTGAATTTAGGAGGAGGAATCTCTGGAGTGGAGTTTCAGACTCAGAGTAATTCCGAATCTGCACACCTTAGAATACCGAACAAGTTTCTCGCTCACATCTTGAAGGTAAGAGCCTCTCCGCTCGGATGCTTCATGGGGGTAGTCGGGTTTCAGCAGGTAGGGGTTCGGATCCGCCTGAAGGGTAAGAATTTCATGATAGCAAGGGTCAAGCGGTTCACTGCCAACAACATGGATGGGTTTTTGTAAGGAGACCGGACTGGCAGTGGCGGCGCGAGAGTGGGGCCGAACGAAGCGCCGACTGCCCGACTCGGACTCGGTGCTCGGTTCGTCGACATCCGTCACGAGGTGGTTCGTGGTCAGCGGGCTGTCCGGCACCGACAGGATCAGCGACATGCAGATCGTCGCAGGACCGGATCAGGCGGGGCCCCTGGAGGTGTCTGGGGTTGTTGCGAAGTGCACGACGAAGGAATCGGTGACCGACAGTGGAAGGGGTGGGGCGACGTCGACTCCCGTTCAGTCGTCATTTTAGGGCAACACCCATCCTGACTTCGCGCTAGGTATGCGCTTCGAAGCGGGACCAAACTCACTAAAGTTGGATTTTATTCGATTAGGCCAAAGCCTTACGCAAAATAGAATTTCGACAAATGAGTATGCAAAAAGCTTTCAAAACTTTGCCGCTGCCACATAGACTGCCCCTAAAAAGAGCCCTCCAATATCCGAATAAATTCGAAGGGCAGAGCTGGTTTTGCCTTACGATTTCGCACACATCAACGCTTTTTCATGCTTTGCAAATGGCTTACCCATTAAACGAAATACTTCGATTTGCATCCGAAAAATTTTTCTCATTAACGTCTCTCACCCGCTGCCATATGGGATCCCACGAATGCCTTAGTTGTGAGTTAAACATAGCAATGAATAGTGTTTGCTAGTGCGGCTGCAAGAACCAGCCAATGAATCAAAAATAGCGCGATCAGGCCTCTGGCCATCCCTGGAGAGGGTAATATTTCAAACAATCATATCAGTCCCGCCGACGAGCCATTGCTTTTCAGCACCACATTCAGCGAAAGGAGATCTTCACACTCATTTTGGATTCCTCCCTCAAGATTTTGAAAAGAAAATGGCAATGGAAAGAGAAACAAAAGCCAAACAATTGCTAAAAAAGCTTACCTTTTCTATCAAGTCCGTATCTCGATTGAGAAATGATAATTTCTCATCGACTACTTCAGCACTCAGCAAATTCTGTCTAGTCGGTGTTGAGTGACGGTTTGGACGCAGGGCGCGAAAAAACCTCATTTCCTATTTTTCATGGTGTCATAGCTGGAAAACACCCAAGTTAGACTTTACAATAAAAATGTTAAAAATTTAAAAGAAGAAACGAAGAAGAAACGCTGCAGCATAGATGGTACTTTTTAGTAGAAAATGAATAGCGAGCAAATTTGCTGTGATGGAGATTTGTGAGGAAATTTGACAGGTAATCATTCAGATGCCAGCAATAGACGCTTTTTCTGCTTTGTAACATATTCATAGAGAAATGCTAGAAAATTCTTGAATTCCAATGAATAAAGAGGGGCGGAGGGGGGGGGAGGAGGGCATGGTGGAGCTATGTATTTAGATGTTCGAAAAATCAACTACCAATGGTACTCTATTCAAAAAATCAATTAAGTTGATTATTATCAATGTATTATATAATTGTTAAACTCAAGAATTATTTTTGATTCAATCACAAATTTCAAAACATTTTTCCATTTGTTCTTATCAAACAAAAAATACTAAAAGATACAAGAAAATAATTTGAAAAAAATGTATCATCATTATCATAAGGTGCAAGATGTAATTACAAAGTTGACAGAAATGTACCTATTCATTTGAATAAATAGCATAAATGAATTGTTTATAATCCATTGTTTATAATAGCATATCACACGCTATCACTAAATTTAGCAACTGTTTTATGAGGAAGATTGTAATATATAGATCTACATATTTGAAATTTTTTTGTTTTTAATTAATATATAGTATAAATATGATCAAAATTCAAACTAAACCGAGAGAAAAATAGAAAAAAACTATTATTATTTCAATATTATTGCTAATAACAACTACATTAACAACAATAATTTCGTGTTTCAATAGAAAACAAGATATAAAACAGAAACAACCAAGATCGAAATGAACATTCTATCTGGGTTGCCAGAACCCTAACTAAACAGATAAGAGCATTGGGATTTTGAATAAGAAGCTTGAAACTAAGAATCAGACCGGGCTTGACAGCGATGAAGTAGATCATAATTTGTATTGTAAGAAGCTTGGAATATTGAAACTAGAAATAGCCACAGATACTACAAAACGCGCTTTTTGTAAACACCATATAAAACTATGTTTCTTACATCTGGATTTATTGCTGCATCTATCCACTATAGGCAATCTCAGCAGGTTGACCTAAGGAAAACAAAGAGAATTAAATACTTAGAGCTTGTGAATACAATCAGTGATCCAGTGGATTGGATCTAAAAACAAAAAAATCAAGTCAAACATAAAGGAGCTCTTTGAAGTTCATAATGCAAGTTTTTCAAAGCAAACATAAGTGACATACGGAAACATGAGACTTTTTCAGATTTATAAGATTTGTAACTAAGTGCTAGTCACTTCTTTGCCATTAATGTGCAATTTGCAGCGAACTTCAGAGCTCATGCTCTACGCTGTTTACTGAATAAAAAAAAACTCGCGGAATATTGATGGGAAATAGAAGCCGACAGTTTTTTGATATACAGGGTGTCCCAAAAAGATGTGCACACTGTTTGATTGTTAATAACTCTCTTGCCTTCATGTCTTTTGCCAAGCTTGAGGTACCATCCTTTAGAGCGAGGTTCAACTTAGATTTACGGTCTGGAGCGATTTATAAGCAGCTCTTCATTACTGTAGGATTACGGTAGAAATTTCGGAAAGGATTTTGAGCCATTGGAAGCAGTTTTTTGCCTCAGAAAAAAAGCCAAACAAGCCAGAAACTCATGAACTGGGTCAATCAAAGTTGCTAATTCTAAATAAGAAAATTGCACGTCAGTACACTGTTTCTTTCATGAGTTATATCAGATTTAGGGTAACAACTGATTTTCCAATATTTGTTAGAAATGTGAATACGCGATCAAAAAAGCTCGAAAAATTGTGGAAAGTTATGTAGTAAAATCAGCACGCCTGAAAACCTTGTTACACAATTTTTTAGATTTTTTGTAGTTATTTCATCAAAAGGCTTATTCCATAGTGACGCTGTATGCTGAGAGTTCTTACCGTGATCCTACAGTAACGAAGAGGGATTGGTGATTCGCTCCATACTGTAAATCTAAGTTTATCCTCGCTCTATAGATTGGTACCTCAAGCTCGGCAAAACACATGAAAGCAAGAGAGTTATTAACGATCAAACAGTGTGCACATCTTTTTGGGACACCCTGTATAATCTTGGCTCCAATTAGGATAAGAAGAGCTCAGAACAGCAGCTATGCTGAAATGCCGTTTTTCGTATTTGAAAAGATACTGCGAGATCAATGATTGTGAAGACTACTTTAAGAGGATATTTACATGTATTTATAATCTTCTCTCGTAACAACGGAAAAAGCAAAGTTTTCGTGAGCAAAGGGGTCACAGAGAAGAGCAAGTCTCGTTGCTGAATGCCAGAAGAACCATCTGCAGGGTGTCCCAAATGTGCACACTGTTTAATCGTCATTAACTTTTTTGCTCTAGGTCTTTCGACGAGCTCAAGGTACCGTTGTATGAAGGAAGTACAACTTAGATTTATAGTATGGAGGAATTCAGCGATCCCTTTTCATTACTGTAGGAATACGGTAAGAACATTCAGTATATAGAGCCATGCATAAAGGCCGTCTGTCAAAATTTTTTCTCAAAAATTTTGAAAATTGTGTAAAAGAGTTTTCGCGCATGCTGATTTTATTACACATTTGATCGTTGTAAACATATTTCTGATGAACATTGGAGAAACACTTGTCACGATCCTGGAATACCCTATGAAAGAGGCAAAACCGTAGGTTGCACATTTCATATTTAACAACAGCGACCGTGATATTCCCGATATAAGAGCTTTTGGCTTGAAAAACTATATATGGCACTTAACGGCTTGAAATCCTTCTCGAATTTTCTAGCATAATCATTCGGTAATAAAGAGCGATCGCTGATTCGCTCTTGTAAATCTAAGTTGAACCTCGCTCTTCAGAATAATACCTAAGTTCGCCGAAAGACGTCAAAGCAAGGAGTCATTAACAATCAAAAAGTGCGCACATTTTTTGGGACACCCTGTGAAAGTTGCTATTACACGTAGGAAAATACATATTCTTCGAGATTTTGAGGCACAAGGTTTGTAAACGCCTACTCCCTCATCAAATGCGTAACTCTAAGCCAGCTCTAACTTCTGTATATTACTCACTACTAATGACGAGATATAAGGTAACGTGATGTCTGACATTCAAATTAAAAAAAACTCTACACCATGCTAGCCAACAACAGATCTTTATTAATTATCCTCCTGCTGCAGATATTTGAGACAAATCAGATATATACAGGTTGTCTCAAAAGTAGTACACATTTTTTGATTGTTAATAGCTATCTTCCCACAAGTCTTCTGCTTAGCTTCGTTTACCAATCAGTAAAGCAGAGTTCAACCAAAATTTAGGGCTCAGCACAGCCTATAAGCAAGCTGGATATCGTGTTTGGGAGAAAAAGCAAAAGGGATATGGTTTTTGTGGACGAAAAGACGCAAAAATTGCGACGTTTTTATAGTCGACTTTCGTTTCTGGGGATTTTTTTTTGGATTATGGTCTAAGGTCAAGCGGGACTTCGTTAAAATTGGCAAAATTCAAGGGAAACTTGTCTCCAAATTCAACTAGCCGCCTCGTGCCAAGCCCTAACTACATAGTGTTTCTTGACACCATACTCTACATCTGTGAAATCGTTTCGAGCAACGAAATGGTGCCGCTAAACTCTAGACTACTGCAGAAGCAAAGTTGTTGATCAACACCGGTGTGGCAAGCGCTGTTGTTCGGCTGCAGCTACATAGTGTTTCTTGACACCATACTCTACATCTCTGAAGTCGTTCCCAGCAGCGAAGTGGTGCCGCTAAACTCTAGACTAATGCAGAAGCAAAGTGGTGTTGATCAACACTGGTGTGGCAAGCGCTGTTGTTCCGCTGCAGCTACAGGGGCTTTCAATCTGAGTGTCATGGTCGAAATGGTTCACCTCCTCGCGAGCCGCCTCGCTTGGGTTTCTCACGTGGCACAACACCGCATCCGCTAAGGCCTTCGCGGTATCGGGTGCGGTAGTGCACCACGTGAAAGACTCAAGCGAGGCGGCTCTCGAAAACCTGAACCACGTCGACCGTGACACTCAGATTGAAAGGCCCTGTACATAGCGTTTCTTGACAGCATACTCAGCATCCGTGAAGTCGTTCCCTGCAACGAAGTGGTGCTGCTAAATACTAGACTACTGCAGAAGCAAAGTGGTGTTGATCAACACTAGTGTGGCAAGCACTGTTGATCGGCTGCAGCTACATAGTGTTTCTTGACATCATACTCAACATCTGTGAAGTCGTTACCTGCAGCGAAGATGTGCCGCTAAACTCTAGACTACTGCAGAAGCAAAGTGGTGTTGATCAACACTAGTGTGGCAAGCACTGTTGTTCGGCTGCAGCTACATAGTGTTTCTTGACACCATACTCAACATCTGTGAAGTCGTTTCGAGCAACGAAGTGGTGCCGCTAAACTCTAGACTACTGCAGAAGCAAAGTGGTGTTGATCAACACTAGTGTGGCAAGCACTGTTGTTCGGCTGCAGCTACAGGGGCTTTCAATCTGAATGTCATGGTCGAAGTGGTTCACCTCCTCGCGAGCCGCCTCGCTTGGGTTTCTCGCGTGGCACAACACCGCATCCGCTAAGGCCTTCGCGGTATCAGGTGCGGTAGTGCACCACGTGAAAGACTCAAGCGAGGCGGCTCTCGAAAACCTGAACCACGTCGACCGTGACACTCAGATTGAAAGGCCCTGTACATAGCGTTTCTTGACACCATACTCAACATCTGTGAAGTCGTTTCGAGCAACGAAGTGGTGCCGCTAAACTCTAGACTACTGCAGAAGCAAAGTGGTGTTGATCAACACTAGTGTGGCAAGCACTGTTGATCGGCTGCAGCTACATAGTGTTTCTTGACACCATACTCAACATCTGTGAAGTCGTTACCTGCAGCGAAGATGTGCCGCTAAACTCTAGACTACTGCAGAAGCAAAGTGGTGTTGATGAACACTGGTGTGGCAAGGGAGATATGGTTTTTGTGGACGAAAAAAGACAACTTAGGTTACGTTTTTTAGTAGACGTTTCGTTTTTCGGAGGTTTTGTTTATGGTTGAGGGTCAAGAAGTCAAGAAGGACTTCGTTTTTTGCATTCTCGGAAAACCACCTCGTGCCGAGCCCTGCTTAGATTTGCAGCATGAAACGATTCATCCATCGCTTTTCATTACATACTGTAGGATTACGGTAAGAACCTCCAGCATGCAGCGTCATTATGAAAGACCCTTCGTAAAAAAATTCCAAAAAATATGGAAAGCAGTGTGTCAGCGTTTTCAGACAGGCTGATCATTGGTTAACTTTTACGACCTTTTACAGAATGTTTAAGTGTTTAATTACATTCCTGAAAACACTGAAGAAGAGTTATTGCAATTTCCCTGACATGACTTATGAGAAAAGCCTTACGATAAAGTGCAAAATTCTTAAACAAAATGAGCGACTCAATTTATCCTGATGATAAAGTTCTACGCTTGTTCAGTACCATTCTGGGGCAAAATGTAGCCATTAATGGCTCAAAACTCTCTTCAAATTTTCTACCATGATCGTACACTGATGAAGAGCGAAGGGTGATTTTTATACTGTAAATCTAAGTTGAACCCTACATTACTGAGTGGTACTTCAGGCTAAGCAGACTTTGTGGGAAGAGAGTTACTAACGATTAGAAACTGTGTTTTTGCAATCTTCTTGTAACCATGATTTGTAAGTTTCCTCAATTAGGTTGCATAGGACAAGCTATGGCGAAAAGTGAGTTTAACGAATGTGTCCCCAAACATAAGTAGGACATGAGCAGATATCCGAATCAGATTCAAAAAGCCTTAAAACGGATGATATCTAGAATTTGTCCCAACCCTTGCACAACAACATTTCCGCGAAACAATAGCAGTTGAAACATGAACGGTAATCTATTAATCAAAGATTTTTTCACTAAATCTGTCCTTCATTCAAGTTCACTCCAATTAAACCTTGAATATGTCACAAACTCTTGAGATCAACGCAGACACAAGTTTCTCACTCATAACAAAATTACCCTTCTGAATGAAGAATATCTCCACTCTAATCCAACATCAGTACTCTCGATAAAAAGTATCTCTGCTCAATTGGTAAGGATGATGATACAATTTTTCAACTTCTTCTCCAAAAAATGACTTTTGTTCGTTGTCCCACGGGGAATTCTCCCTGCCTCACTTTATCTGATCCAACTTAAAACTCAATGAGTTAAATACCACAATGTAGTTCATAACACGGGGACTCTACAAAGTTAGGACTTTGTGGGAAGAGAGACACAGCGACACAGCGACATCGAAACGTATAAAGCCCAGTAGGCATGACTGAATCTGTAGGTATGATAGAAAACTGTCGAGAAAAGCAAAAATCATTTTCTGAGACTGTGAATTATTGACGGGAAACCATTATAAATGTTGACTAGAACTAAACTATTTTTTATTTCATTTGGGGAGGAAGGGGACGTGGCAAAAAATTGCGAGATTTTTGAGTCGTTTTTCAATTCCTAGCGCGCCTATTTTGAAGTGCAAGTAGACTCCTAATTCAGAATTTTTTAAAAATCACTCTAACCACATACAAGGGAAGGAAAGCGGTAAAGCTACAACCTATGTCCGCGACTAAAGTGTCGTTCGAGATAATTTCTTCATTTTCAACACATATTCAATGAGACGATGCTAATATCCTGTGACAGTTTGTCAAGACATCTACAAAGAAAGGAGATGTAGAATGCTAATATCAAAACATTTTTAGTTGACCAAAAAAGCAGCAATATAACAAAACGCAGGAGGGGAGGGAAGAAGAGAGAATTTTTTCAATTATTTCAGTTAAAATATAAACCCAGGCAAGCAATTTACTCTTATTGCTTATGAGTTTTCAAACTAATTTCATGAAGTGATGGTTTGCATAGAAACTGCACAGTTACAGACTTGCTACTTGAAAAGATTTGTAATATTTGAAAGAACATGACTGACACCATAGACCGCTTCCAAAAATCAACGACTACCATTGTATTCAGCATGAATCGCATAAAAACCATGTAAAATCAACAGCATATTGCGATGAAATTAGAAGAACCTTATAGTTTTCAAAATTTCCAACAAATTTTGGAATCACATTCAAAAATTTATATATTTTACTTCTGCAGTTCAAGCTGGAAACTGCTTGTTGATAAAGCCTCCGATTCTTTAGTCTTATAAGTCCGTTTAGTAAATCATGTGACTAGAGATAATTGTGTAGTTGTAAAAAAAGTGTTTTTGCCCATGTACATTACTCAAGCGAACCATAATCAGGCCGACTTTGACACTTTTGTGTGCAACTGCAGAGCGAGCATGTTAGGGAAAGACTGAGAGTTATTTAAACACTTGGGACCTATTCCATTAGTATTAGATTTTTGCGTTTTGATGACTTGAACTTTCAAAATTATGAACAATCGTGGATACAACATAAAAATTACTGGCAACCAAGGAAAACAATGATTTCCTCACAAGTGCTTGCTGTTGGGTTACTGCACATAATGAAGCTAGAGACTTCACGAAAATGCGCGCAATTAAAAAAAACAGATTTTACTCTCTTCATTATTTTCGCGAAAAAATATTGAGTACAACCATTTTAATCAGCCAGATAGTCAGTTTGATATACATGACAGTAAAGGGAAACTCGGCAGCACAGAGTTTGAAAAAATGCTCAACAAATTTGCAAAAAAAGCTTCAATATCAATTCCCAACAGCAACTCTTTTGCTATATGGTGAAGTAGACCTTACATGGAAGTGTAATCTCCTCCTTTACCAGATCTATTAGACCCATTTATCCAAGAATTTCTTTTCTACATTTTCCGCCCACGTTTGTCATTGTTATTGTTGCCTCAGGGGGAAAGAGTCCATAATGGCTAATATTTTCAGTGTGAGTCATGCACTGAGGCATGGACCATGAGACAACTTAAAAACTTAAGAGCATGCCCATGCAATTTACACAGATGTTCAGACGACGAACAGCATAATTTTCGCAAACTTCGAATAAGAGGGTTCTAGAAGCGATCTCAACAAGGTATTCCATACATGAGTGGCTTTGAAACATGAAAGTAAAGCATGAAAATAGCTGGATTCAACTTCACGAACGATCAATAATTGAGATAGAACGCAAAATCTAGGCTCCATTGTACTTAATTGAAACTTCATAAAAAAACTATTGTTGTTAAATGTCAGGCGAACTGAGAAATACAACTGGTAAACAAAAATTTTCATATTTCATAGCAAGCTTCCAGTAGATTGTTTTTTGAGAAAAGTAAAACGCAGAAAGAAGAATAGCGTAGCCTCAAAAAAGTTAAACAAACCAAGATTACAAAAAAAATCGATAAAAAAAGCTGCTGATATTAGGTGAGTCCAATAGTTCGTGCCGTTTCAGACCCATGCTCAAACCAATTAGAATAAGGATAGACAAATGGTCTAAGCAGTGTTCGATACAGAATTTCCTCCTTTTCCTAACAATCATGATTTTGTCCAAGTTCCTTAGATGTCCCTCGAATAGTCATCAGAAACTCCAACCCATGGCTTTTGCCCATCCTGAGTTTGGCTATTGTTTCGAACTTCTGCAACTTTTGAACTAGCTTTGACAACAGTTGGATAGAATAAACAAAATGCAATACGATACATTTTTTTGGCAACTCTAGCTGGCCCCCAAAATTTTTGAAAAATTTTTCCTGACGCCGTCAAATTCCATATCTGGGTGTCACGATCCTCATAGAACGGGACGACTAGCAACAAGGGTATCATTTGGCTTTTTCTGCTCTTTCTGATAGACTTCTTTCCTCCCTCATTTATATAATATTTGAGGGAAAAATCATTACAATTCTAGTTTCCACATTCGTCAAAGGCTGTATCCAAAAAATTCGGAATCCAATATTTTAAAAGCTATACGCTCAATTCGCGAAATTTAGCGGTTAAGTGACATGTTGTTTTTGGAGGCCTCAAATTTCGAGGATTTATCAGTGTTTAAAGCGGTTGTGTATTTCACGACATCGCAGAAAGTAAAGACTTTTGGAAAAGTTATTTTAAAAAACATTGAAAAGCCAGTGGAAAAGGCCAAAATAGTCCATTGTATTGCATTTCGTTGCTTCTATCCAACTGCTATCAAAGCTAGTTCAAATTTAAAAAAGAAAATTTCAAAAATAGCCATACTCAGGATGGCTAAAAACCATGAATTTTGACGATTATTTGTGCGGACATCAAAGGGATCTGAATAAAAACGTAATTGTTAGAACCAGGAAGAAATTCTGCATCGAACACTATTTAGACCATTTGTCTATCTCTATTCTAACAAGGAAAGGATACTTAGTCGAAAACACCAATCCAGATGAGACATATATCAGTTTAAAGCGCCTGAGACGCTGAATCCAAATTTGCAGTTTCTAGCTGCGGAGCGGTTTTGTAGAAGGAGTTATGAGGGGTGTTCTCCTCTGGGGTTTAGGCGCCCTCCAGCGGTCTCTCCTTATCTGTAAGCACTGTAGAGGAGTATCAGCAGATGGCAACTGACCTAATGGTAAGTAGCTTGAATGTACATTACAGTAAAGATTATAATACTCATATTATTTTGGTTTTCTTAACACTTCTAACTTTAATTAGTATCAATATCATCAGAAGTTTCATGCTTTAGGGCTCTAAAGCCATTTAGAAGTTCAATTTAGCATGCGAAGGGGATTAAAACCTTGACACTCCTCTTATCAGGCGCGTCACTTACCACTAGGTCAGTTGCCACCAGTTGGTACTCCTCTACAGTGCTCATAGGTAGGGGGAGACCTGGTGGAGGGCGCCTCAACCCCAGAGAAAACACCCCTCATAACTACCTCTACAGAACCGCTCCGCAGCTAGAAACTGCAGATTTGGAATCAGCGTTTCAGGCGCTTTAAGATGATATATGTCTCATCTGGATTGGTGCTTTCGACTAAGTATCCTCTCCTTGTAAGTGGTTTGAGCATGGGTCTGAAAAACGGCGCGAACTTTCGCACCCATCTAAAATATCAACTCATTCACCAACAATACGACTGAAATTGTAATAGAATTATACCTGAAGGGATTGAGAAGTGCAGGAGAAGAAGATAAGCAGCCAATACCTGAGTCAAAGTGATTCGTAAAATTAATTCAAGTGCAAATAGATTCCACTGAGATTTACAAATACTCTCCACTTAGTAGAAATGAAAAGAACATCAAATGCCCAAAGACGCTTCCATAAAAAACGCTTCCATAAAAATTTTTTTTCATCCATAAATCTATTTGAAGATTCTATGACTGGGACTGAGGCATACTGAATAAAATGTTGAAAAAAATGACAATTTTTCTCCAGACCTTTTTCATGGTATTTTGTACTATTGGCTTGCGGATACAAGATACGTCACTTATCATTCATATCCGCAAACTCTGAAGGAAGTTATGAATTGCCAAAAACAAGATTTTAGAAAAAAAACTTTTTCTGTTTGTTGATCCATATTTTTCTGCTCGTTAGTGATCTGAGTACAAGTACATGTATGCTGCATTACAAAAGGAATGCTGCTTCTGATGGATTTTACCGCATTCAGAAATGTAGGTTTTTTAAAAAGTTATAGCATGTTAATGAGAATTCGCAAAACGGCCATTATTTTTGCATCAACCTGAAAGATCTTGCCTCAAACAAAAGCAGGTGGGAACATCTGACCCGATGAGTAGAAAAGGAGATACAAGCGGACGGAAAAAAGCGGAAAATATGGCGATAATAAATCTTTCACAGTACAAGACAAAATTAACAGGAACAAGTGAAGGAAGTGTTTGTATGGTTGAAATCTCAAAAATTAAACGTCTAATAAAATGTCCGATGTGACTACGACGCGATGCTGTCACTCCCACCGGAACAGGCGGTGGTCATAAATCATCATTCTTACGACTCTAAGAAATTCTAAGGTGGGAATACAATTGGTGTTTAATCTTTCAATCCAAAGCAAGCCAGTGATATCGCAAAAAATTTCAAAAATTATCAAATGGGAATGGTGAATGGTTGAGTTATTGCCGTTATGAAAAAAAATTACCGTTTGGTGCCAGAAAGCTAAGCGGAGTTTCGTTAAAGCATTACTATATATGGTATGTAAGATCATAATACATCTTATATTAGGTTATCAGGTAATTTCTTTGAGACTTTTATTTTTATTCCTCAAAAACCTAAGAAACTTTCGAAAATTCTTATATTCAAGGATTGTTGAAGGGTGCAAAGCTCTACCTACCGATGCTGTCAGATCGGCGGTCCGTACGCAAGACACCCACTTTACCGGTGCGAGTACATTTTATGGTCATATTTGTCAACTAGCTGGCATTCCCAGGTGATCGGGGAGAGATCGGGCGATGTGGTATCGGGCAGGGTATGGTTTTTGTGTTTTTGCGTTTTTTTTGTCCATAGTTTTCAAATGATACAGAGGGATGGCACCATCATGTCCGCACACGCTCACATGAGTTAATTGGTGTGCCATATCAGCGCACGCATTTTAATGAACTTTCAATTACAAAAATGACTTCCAACCTCTCCTTATCAAATTCTACGCTATGCATACAGAAAAAATCTTCGACCATTTTCTGATTTTTAATTTATTTTTCACTTACAAGGGAATGGTCAGAAGTCGAAGTGACCAATCCATACAAGCTGCATACCATTAGATGCAGTATGAAACGCTGACTGTAAATCTCTCTTCTTTATCTGCAGAGCGCTTTTGTTGACGAAATTATGAGCCGTTGAACGCCATTATTTTGCTAAGAAATTGTGCGTTTAATGTGCAACCTTGACCGTACAAAGCCATTCTCGGCTCAGTGTTGGACCGAAACATGCAACTAGGTCACTTCATATGACCCGTACCTAGAGGTGAGCTGAATGGGCAATAATGTGCCCAATTTCGCAATTTTTGTTCACGGCTTTTTCGCAGTAAAGCTGCTCATAACTTCGCCTACAAAGGAGCTCTGCAGCTACGGAAGACAGATTTGAAATCAGCATTTTATGCTGCATCGAGTGGTATGCAGCTTGTATGGATTGGCCACTTCGACTCCTGACCATTCCCTTGTTAGCTTTCAACATCTAGCGGCGCCAAAGTGTCATAAAAGAGACAGTGCGGAAATATGACTGTAAAAAATTGCAGGAGAGAAAAAGAAACAAAATTGACGCAGAGAAAAAAGTCAATTTGTCTGTATGTATGCTTCGAATAGAAATTTTTACTTCTGAACCGATCCGGAGCAAACTTGACACACATACACTTCGGAGCGAGGCGGGTGTCGTACGGTGTTTTTCGTCATTGATCGATATCGATTTTATCGATTTCTTGCGAAGTTTGGCGGCTGGGAGTTGGTACAAGGGGGGGGGGGTAAGTGAGCTGATTATGTTTCTAATTGTAAATATTTGCGATGATATCCACATGTGCTTAGTAAACTTCACTGAATAAACTTACGAAGAGATACTGATTCGCAGAAAATCTGCTCTAACTAAATTATTTTGTTTGCTATCTCTTGAGTAATCACAGTCATATAAACAAGACCTAAAAATCCTGCTTGAGAAAAATGTAATAATTTGCAGATTGCTTGTTTGTATGCAATAGCCCCGGGAGTGCATGCTTGTAGATTTCTTCACTAGAAAAAAAACCAAAAAAAAAACTTTTATAAGACATTCTACGATCGGAGATTATGCAAGCCTTTGAGTGTTTCGAAGACCATTGCCTTTGTTCCGTTTTATAAGCATAAACAAGTGGGATGGCCTATATGCAGATGCAGATTTGTTGAAAGTCATCAATTTTGAGTAGAGCACTTCTATATGTACCTATTCTTAATTCTCTAATCTATCAAAAAAAGGTTTCTGGGAATAGAATAAAATTTTGAGCTAGTGAACAATGCCGAACGGGTTAAGATTTTGACAAGCGATCGAAGTCCTCTTGGACCATATTGAAAAAAATTCTAACTTAGTGCAAAATTAACAATCTGCAATTGCTCTGATAAAATAGAAAACCATGTCTTGTTAAGCGCGTTCCAATAAAGGCATTCCAAGATAAAACAGAAGAAGCATCGAGAAAAAAATTCTAGCTTGGGTCATATAATTTCGCCAAAAGCCTGCTTGCGATAAAATTTGGCACAGTCAGTGGTCAGCTTTGCGTTTAACCCTCTGATCGAATAAAATCCTAGGCTCATGCAATTCATTCTGAATATCAAAAATTTCTGTTTCACAAAATCGTGCTGCGGAGTTCACCAACTTAGTACATGGCTAACTCAGAAAATAACAAAATTCAAAAGATGCAAATAACCTCGTGTGGTAAAAAAAGAAAAAATACGAAAAATCTTCATCCACAAGCAACAAGAACAATCTAAATGAAAGGAAGGATGCGCTTGTTCCATTACACATTCAAAATTTTATGTATCTAACTGATAGGGCAAGAAAACTGCAAAACCTATATCTGTTAAAAGCTCGAAATTTTGTGGGATATAAGTTCCAGATCTCACTTGAGAAAGAAGCTGCCTACGTACTCCTCATCGAATCTAAATGCACTGAAATTAGTCAACTGCCCTTTTTCTTGGGCGCCGATAAAGGAGAGAAGAAAGAGTGGGCAGTGGACAAGAGCCATTAAGACATTGTTTGGACATTCGTATGTTTATGTGTTTTTGTGATGTTCGAACTAAATTTCAGAAAGATTACGCATATGACGACTTCTTTATAGGCTTTTTATAAGACATAAAAGGTATCGAACAAAAAACACTCACTTAAGCTAAGCAAATAGAGAGAAAAACCTAAAACCAAGAAGAAAAAAAGGAGTCAATAACAGACAAGCTTTTACCTTTTCTGCAGAAAATTTGCAATAGAAAAATTTCGAAAAAAAATTAGATTTGGAGAAAATGGTGCGCTGATTCATATTAGAAATCTTGCCGTCAGATTAAGTACACGCATGCATAGCAGAGAAATAGGCTGTTCACTGCATTTGCTCGTTTATCACACTGAGTCATAGGAAAGTGGATAAATTCGGAAAAAAACGGGCCGATTTATGGCTTGTGTCAAGTTTATGTCTACCTTAGCATTGTGGTAGAGGATACGTTCGCAAATATGATATTTTAGAGCAAAGTATTTCTGTATCGCAGAGCGGAATGCTATTCTAAATGAAGAAACATAATAGAACTGACTTTTGTAAACTACTGATATGAATTTTCACCTATAGGACTCCACTAGAAACTTACAAAGAAAAGCATTTGTCCTAAACAATGAGACTGCCCAGATATTCAACAGAAGGCCCGCCACAGGGGTGGCAAATGAACCGCTATGGTAAGTTTTCCCCTTTCACACCAACTGCGTAGGCTGCTTGATTAGAGCGCGTTTTCTTCGTCAAAAGCCGCGGCTCGTTTGCCTATCAGACTCTAGCAAAGAAGGGAGGAGGAGTTTTGAAACCACTATGTTAGTATGTAGTAAACTTCAGTTGTAGAACGGATTTATGGAATTTTGAGAAACAATATTGAAATAGAGTACAGACTTATCTGACCACAAATATCACCATTCGAAAAAAAACCGTAACACTCTGCAACGCAGCAGTTCTCTGTGGAATACCGGATAGTTCTAAAAAGGTCAAAAGGTGCCCATTTTGGAAAAAATAAATTTCTTCGTTACTTACAACACTAGCCAAAGTGCTATAGGAGAGAAAAGCATGACAAAACAGTGGAAATCCAGATATAACTGAGTCCCGCTAGCTTTTACACAAGATATGGATTGAAGATTGATCACTACGTACGCTACTATGATTTCTGATTTATTATGTGAAGGACATTGCAACATTCGTAATAGCTATGATCAACATAGTGAAGCTTCAAGTTTAGTTTGAAACTCGCGAAGTCTCAAAAATTTATTTATGTGCGATTATCTCTGAGCTCAAAACTTGATAAAATAAAAAATTCAATGCGCATATTTCACCTGAACTTCTCTACAAAAAAAACTTTGACCAAAATATTCTCCACGAAAACAAGGAGACAGAACGTCAAGTTTGGTTTTTACTTCTAAAGAAGAAGATGCCCTCTCGCTTTCTGAGCGGATATAAAAAGCACCTGCAAGTTTCAAACAATCTCCATGAGTCGAACATTTTACAAAAACTAAAAGAAGCACAATTGAGTTTGCTCGCAGTTCTCAATTCAATGAAACGCTCGACATATGCGAGAAGCTGACGGTACAAGTTAGCTTTTGAACATTTGGTCAA
Organism: Cylicocyclus nassatus; assembly: GCA_958299035.1. Lineage (NCBI taxonomy): Eukaryota > Metazoa > Nematoda > Chromadorea > Rhabditida > Strongylidae > Cylicocyclus > Cylicocyclus nassatus. Next base: position 31,160,863 of record CATQJL010000326.1, read on the forward strand.
TTTGAGTTATATGTGCTGGAAAAGTGAAGGAAGAGAAGATGAAGAAGAAGGAGAGGGGAGGGATCCTCCAGCTAGAACAGTCAAGCAAGTAATTATTAGCTGATGGGTTAATTCAGGGTTCAAATTTCGCGCACATCGACATCTGTTACAGTAGACTCTGTTTTGGACCATGTGCGACTGTAAAATTCAGAGGGCAGATGGGTTATGGTAGAGAAAATTTCCTCTTTGGTGGCTGTTGAACATCTTCGTTTATCATCTAAAACACTCAAACTAGAGAGGAGTATAGAATTAGGCACTGCTGCACTTTGGGACCATCGAAACAAACTCAATTAGAAGTTCCACTAACAATGAGAAGTAGTTCTTTCATTAACGATCAACCGATACGCAATCCATTCAACAAAAATCCTGCTATGCCTTAATCTTGCGGGTTCTTACATTCCAGGAAAGTTTCGAATCAGTGCAATCTGAGATGAACATATTAGTTCTGAAAATTGCTTCGTTCGAATATCTGCTAGCTTGGGCAGAAGATTTATGCAGATTCTTCAGTGACTTGAATGAGTTTTCTATAACTCATTCAATAAATAAAAAGACGTGAATAAATAGATTGGACTCACAATCAAGCTAGATTAGAATCTCTAAATTCAAATTTGTACCTAACCAAGAAAAGCGCCATCCTTGTGCTCTCAAATGAAGCAACGAATTGCTGCGTCAAAAAGCTTTTATCCTCTGCCCTAAGAGTTTTTCAAAAACATTCAGTCTCAAGTTTCCTACACGTTCATTTTTTTGTTTTCACGTCAACTGCAGATAATTTTACAACCTCTTCGGATTGTGGGGCAACAAATGTCCAAAGAAGGCGTAAGTAAGATATGCAAAAACGTGATGATCGAAATTACGAAAACGAAACAGATAGTTTGACAAAGAAGCAAAGTTCACTTGGAAAATACATGCAGAAGCCAAATTCATTTTTCCCTTGTTTTCGAGTCCTTGCACGATAATTATGTTTCAGGTCTACTATTCACATGCAGACGACTTTCAAATATCTTAAGAAACAATATAGTTGGGGTACGTAATCAGAAGAAGCAAATAGCTTGTGAAAATTTTTTTTTGGATTGTGAATTTTGATAATTATTTTTTCAGACTAAAGGTTCCAGGGCTCAAGTAATTTCATAAAAAGAACAGTTTTTCACAAAACGAGCTGTTTTGCCATTCAGTTGAGAGTTTGGATCATGCTAAACTTTACGAGCTAATAATTAGTTCTCATGCCCTCTTCAAAATCTCATTATTGATTTATGAACACCAGAGAATTTCTCATGACAACCCACATATTAGGTAAAAAATTAGGTTGTCAAAAAAAAAATAATGTCCGTTTTTATTAGCTTGCTATGGCACCACAATGTGGTGTACTGTGCGATGGAACAAAACGAGTTCTAATAAACGAGTATCAATGCTTTTGCTCCATGAATTTTTCGGGTAAAAAGATCAAAATCCAAAAAGTTCCAAGTGGCCAAAATGTCGAAAAAAGCAGGATTTCCGTACAAAAACCTCCCACTCGCAACCGTCCACACTATCAACGTCCTACATTCAAATATACAGTTGCTATATTTTTCCTTGATTAGAAACTGAGAAATCGAAAATTTCGTGTTTTTCTCAAAGCAGTGCTAGGCCCTTCCGACATAAGCAACTTTACAATACAAGATTTTGCAATTATGACTGTAAATTTTTCGTCTTTTTCGAGAGCTAGTTCACGAGAAATTTTGCTTTTAGCAGAGAAACCCAAAGAGGTTTGAAACCTAGCTTGAAAAAGGCTAAAAATTTACAGTTATACTTACAAAGGCTTGTAGTATAGACTTACCTATGTCATGGCCCAGCATGATTAAAGAAAAGCACAAAAATTTTATATTTCTCAATTTTTCGTCAAGGAGAAAATACAACAATTTTATGTATGAATGCTGATGTCGATAGGTAGACGTGTGCAAGTAGAAGATCCGTAGGAATTTCTGGACAAAAATCTAATGCTTTTCGATTTTTTTGACGTTTAGAACTGTTTAGATTTTGCTTCCAAGCTTCCCGGGGAACAGACTTCATGCGAAACATGTATATCATCTAGTAGAGCTTGATTTGCTCTATCGAACAGTACCCCATGCTTTCTCAGGGTTCGACTGGTTACATGGCAAGCAAATAAAAAACCGACATTATTTTCTTAACAGACTAATAATAAAAATAAATTTTTAAATAATTTTACAGCAACAAAATATCTAAGAAAAGGCCACAGTATACCCTATTTGCGAATAAATTATTTAGAACTCAAGTCCTTATTTTTATTGAGTTTTGGTTGTAAAAAATGCTAAATGCAGAAAATTATGATTTCATTTCTGTTTTTACACAACCGATTATTCATGAATAAGGGGAATTCGAGAGACGGCAGTATCTTTGAGTAATTCTGTTATTATCGTGCCCTAAATATTAGGTTGTCGAAAGCGTTTGCAATATTTTCAGAAATTCAAAGAGTATTTGATTTTTCCTTCTATTTGCCTTTCATTTTTGTTTGAAAGAGCAAATCGTGCTCTTATAGCGATATCTTAGCGGCTTCCTATTGAGCATACCGTGCATAGGTAGAAGCGGTAGAAATACTCAAATATTGAGTTCCCGTGTAAGGTTGTAAAAAATCTGAAACTTGCAGAAAATCGGAGCAGTCAGTATCATAGGTTCTACAACCAGCCCTTTCTAGCAGTGCAAATTTTCTGCTGATTGATCTTTCTTCTCTATGGAAGGTTATGATTTTCGAGAGAAATGCCAAAACTAGTCAAATTTGCCCTTTGCTATGCTTGCTCAAAAATCGTAACTTTTCATAGGGACGCTCAATCAGCACAAACTTTGTATTTAGAAAGAGTTGGTGATAAAACCTATGATAATTGCTCCGATTTATACTGCAGTTTCAGATTTTTTACGACCCTACACAGATTTATCAATAGAAAGACGTTGAAATACCACTATGAAGAGCATGATTTGGTCATCTGCACAAAAATGAAAGCAGGCAAATCGATTTGAAAACAGAAGTTGTGAATTTTTTAGATTGTTGCAAACGAACTTCGGGCCAACCTGATATCATTACATATACTCTTTGATTTTGGCTTGGTGGCTGAAAGGCGGGGCTTTGTGACCTAATTAAGGCTAAGATGATCAAAGAGTACGCGCGGGAGAGACGCAGACTGCGCCGAAGGCGCGAGCGGCCTTGATTAGGTCACAGAGCCCCGCCTTCCAACCGCCAAGCGTGTTAAATCAAAGTTTACATATGTAAATAGTTACTTTTGAATAGTTATAATATTCGATAAATCGAATTATCGATCTCCAAAGGTTTCATATATAGTCCATGGCTGGGTGAGAGCGGCGAAAGTCGGAGGAAAGAGGAGTGAGGCGCACTACACGATTGCGAACCTAGCGAGCAAACATTTCAGAAATTCTCAAAACGAGTTTTTAATTGGAAGACTTATGAACCAGCCTGATATTCAACAACTATAGCTCCTGTTAAGAGACAAAGTTCATTAGAAAGTAAAACCTTTGCAGAACGGCAGGCTGTTTGATTTGGACAAATGTGAAATTACGTTTGGTTGACGCCAGATTAGTTGCCTGCAGACGCTAATTGGACATATCAAACTTTATGTGAACATAAAGTGGTAATAGCGATAAGTTCAACCCGTATCTGCCGCATTTCATACAGGGATGCTGCGGTGTTTGCATGATGATTTCGGGAATCGCGAACCCGTCACAGATCGGATGCAATGCTTGACATTGCAAGATATGCCCTTTTTGAAACGGGAAAATTTTTGAAAGATACCAAAATCACTCGAAACGTCTGTTCTTCTTTGCCGTTGCAAAAACCGACAAATTAGCAGCTACTCAATTTCAAATTTTCACACAAATATTGTAAATCAGAGTTGATTCGTGTGTGCTGCGATTAATTTTGTCATTATCCAAGGTTCAAGCCGCCTGAGCTGGTTTGGATCTTGGCTCTGACCGCAACGTTCACAATCACAAAAGGTAAGCTACTGAATTTCGTATCCTTACTTTATTTTAACGCTACTCTCAGTCATCCGTGTCTACCCTCAGTGTTGGGAGATGAGAAGATTGTTCAAAAATTGGTTCAGCCCAGATGGTGAAAATATTAGTTTGGCACGTAAATTTTGCAGCTTAATCTAGAACTTTTCTGTTCTTATATGTAGCGCTCTTATTTTTATTTGGTTGGTATAATGTAGACTAGATAGTGAGCTACGAACCTGCGCAAACCGTTTTGTTTCTGGTGGCGAAGTGGCGAGATTTTACTCATTTTTCGAAAGCTGGTTAAATCAGAAATTCCACTGTGCCAAAAAATAAAGCTATTCTTAACCTGCGTCAAACGTATCAAGAGCTTCCTACATAAAGTCTAGCAATCTATGTACAGCTACGTCTCTATGCGCTTGATCCAGGCTGAGAACGACTCAATTTTTGTTATTAGGAACATGAAATTTCTGATTTAACTAACTTTCGGAAAAGGCACGAAATTCTCTTACACTTTGTCTCTGCCGCTAGAGACGAAATAATTTGCAGATTTGTAGCTCACTACCTAATCCACGTTATATCAAAAATGAGAGCGCTACATCTAACAAGGAAAGGACACTTGGTGACCGTGGCCTTCTGAAACAAAACGTATACTATTAAGTGCATCTTTTTCAATATATGCTGTGCGCTCTTCCGAAAAAAGTTATGAACATTTCTCACCAAAATTTGAACTGTTTTTGATGCAGGTTTTACCAATATCGTTAGAATGATCGCTTAAGCACTACAAAAGAGCATACAGATAAAACAAAGCTTAACGTTGAGCTCAGAAAAACTGTCACCGATACATCAGAGTGTAAAAAGCCTGGATACTAACGATTTTGAATGGCTAAATCTAGCAAAATCAGTATGGAAAAAAGTTCATAACTTCGTTCAGGGAGTCGCACAGCAGATAATGAACACAGATTTAGAATCAGCGATCCAAGGCGCACCTACGGGTATACATCTCTTTGCAAAAGGCTACGGTCACCAAGTATCCTTCCCTCGTAAGAAGAGGAAAGTCATGGACTTAGTTGCAAAACTTATGTGCCAACCTAATACTTGAGATAATCAAAAAAAATTTTTTTCTCACTGCTTTAAGACTCAAAGCTTGCAGGTACGACAGTGATGAAAAAAGCAATGGCGGGAAGGTATGATGCAAAATAAATTGATGTTACTATTTTTCTAAATGGTCGTCCGGAAAACAATGTTGCACTGCATTCCAGTGCGGCAGTTTATTTACGAAAAGCAGTGAACGGGGTATCATTTGATGAAGCAAAGCAAGCTCTACAAGAGTACACCCAAACTTATGCAGAAGCCATGATGCAAGCAAAGTTTGAAGCCAAGATATAGAAAAATATTATCGCACGGGAAATCTAATTTCCGTCTATAGAGATATTACGGACTTCAGATTTGCTCAGGCATGCACTCTACACACCAGACATTTACGCGTACTGTTTGTAGTTTCCCATGGTTAAAATACGAGAAACAAAAATAGGTCAGAAGTGCGTAGTATGTCGCGTTTATCGGGTTTTTGCGATAAATTTGATAATTCTAGAATACAAGCTTCTGTAGACAGATGAAAAGATTGAAATTTCATGGTTACACTTTACAAAGAATTATATTTTGAAATTACCGAGGCTCAAGATTGATTCGGCAACATACCAAATTTCGTTTTCTCGATCTAGCAATGGAAAATAACGAAACTGTGCATACGATGTTTGGTTTAGAGAGTGTATGCGTGAGCAAGTTGGGGCTTGCCAGGATTCTTTTCGGAGGAAGACAAAATTTTTCTTTTGATTTTTCTGGCATCTAGTGTCTTTCGAAATTTGCCTCCAAACTTCGGGCAAATCAAACTGGTCGCGAATATTTGAGATATTTGTAGAGCTTTCTTGGTCTATCAAATGGTGCCCCATTGACTTCCTTCGTGCTCACCTTCCCTCGATATTTAAGGTAAGATCACAATGCGACATTATTTTTCGAAAACCCAACTGGATTTTATCAATCAACACGAGAATTATTATTTCAGAAACGCGTGATCAGTTCATAGAAACTGCTTGCTTGTTCTGAACAAATCTTAGTTAATGTTGCAGGTAAAAACGACTGCATGACACAGCCTAGCTGACGATATTCGCAAAGAAATCTTTGAACAAAAGTTTTCAAGAGAGCGACAGCAGCAAACACCCGGGAAAAGGAGCAGTGCTCGGCACAGAAGGCTTATGAGCAAGCTGGATATCGTTTTTGGGACAAAAGGTAAAGGGGAAATCGTTTTTGTGGCCGAAAAAAGCACAACTTGGGTAACGTATTCTTTGTCGACGTTTCGTTTTTTCTCAGCGTTTTTTACGTTTAGGGGGTTCAAGGTCAAAGGAGGCTTTGCAAAATTCGGCGGACGTCAAAGGGGACTTCGTTTTTTTGCATTTTTGAAAAGCCAACTCTTGCCTCCTTCAAAAGGAGGCGAGAGGTGC